>JARWLC010000012.1:43688876-43941376 GCA_033318265.1 Phyllotis vaccarum | reverse complement strand
CAGAACTCATGTAAAAATCTGGATGCAGTGATATACAACTGTAACCCCAGAGCTCCCATGAGGTGGGAGGCTGGAAGGAGAAAAAGAATATTCTAGAAACTCCTGGGCCACTTAGCTGGAGGTATACAATGTATCAGCAGACACGAAAGAGACTCTGCCCCTAAGACAGTGCAAGATGAGAACTGACTCTTAAAGTTGTCTACTGATCTCCACACATGCCAAGGCATACATACACCTGTGCATGCACAGACACACACACACACCAGGTAGTTTAATAAAATGCACTAAAGCTAAGATTTCTATTCCGTTCTCTCACTCTCCTCTCCATGTATTTATGTGTGGCCACCATGCAACTCAATATGGAGGTTCCTTAAAGAATTAAACATAGGGACTGAAGAGAGATCTCAGTAGTTAAGAGTTGATCTTACATAAGATGTGAGTTTGGTTTTTAGCACCAATTTCAAGTGGCTCACAAAACCTTTAATCTCAGTTGCAGAAGATCTGACAGCTTCCTATGCCCTCTGCAGGTGCTGTACTGATGAACATATACATAGATACATAAATAAAAATAAAATCTTAAAAAGTAAGCTACAGCTACTATATAACCCAGTTATTCTTGGCATATATACATCAGCCAGTATATTACAGAGATTCTTGCACATCTATGCAGCAGTATTGCCCCTCAACAGATCAATGGGCAAAACAGTATATATAAACAATAGGCAATGGAATTTTACTCAGCCATAAAGGAAAACATAGTTACAGTAAATAACTTTATTTAGTTTATAAATAACTTTAAAATAAAAATAGACTTCTAGAAAATATATAAAAATGATATCCTTGATGCAGTAAACACGTATTCCCTCTCTCATTACAGAACACAATATTCTTTTCTTTTCTTTCTTTTTTCTGAGTCAGTTTTAATTCTGCTTTGAAAGTCTTCTATTTTTTTGACATTATAAAATAATCATGTTGTTTTACCCTGCTCTTTCTTCCCTCCAAACTTTCTGACATATCTTTCCTTGCCCTCTTTCAAATTTATAGCCTCTTTTCTTCCTCTTTAATTGTTGTTACACACACACACACACACACACACACACACACACACACACACACACACGTAAGTACAATCCTATCAATCTGGATACTGTTGCTTGTCTGTTTTCAAGGCTGACCATTTGCTATTGGATGGTCTCTCACTCTCACATTCCTTAGTTTCTTATACTTCTCATGAGGTTGAAGCCTCTTGGACTTTTCTCTGTTCATGTGAAGAATATATATTAGCGTTGTCTTTATTCAGCTCATGTTTAGGCAGCCGTGTTAGTGAGCCATGCTAGACTTTATGAGTTTTTAACATTCATAAGAGACACAAACTCACAATAAACTTTGTTCCTCTGGCTTTTATAATTTTTCTACTTCCTCTACCACAATGATCTCTGAGACTTAGGTGCAGGAATTGTGTTGTAGGTGTGTCAGTTGGGATTGAGTTCCACAACTGTGCATTTTGATTGGTTGTGGTTTTCTATAACGGTCTCTGTCTGATACAAAGAGAAGGGTGATGGAAACACTCATCTGTGAGTATAAGGGCAAGTATTTAGAGTGTAGTTAGAGATTATGCTGGTTCAGTAAAGCATGGTCATAGGTTCTCCTCCAAGACCCAGGGCTTCAGTAGCACTGGATAATTGGCAATGTTTCCAGAACCAAGAATGGTTTTCTTCTTTTTTTAGTGGGTTTTAAGTGCAATTAGAGAGCTGTTGGTTACCACTAAGGTGTGTGTGCCACTACTACACCCTTGGGGTATTGTGCTATGCTGGTCATTATGATTCGTAGACATCATATCTGGTAGGACTGTTGCTTGCTTCTCTCCTTTGGAAGCTTGAAGGATGTCTTCTGGTGCTATGAAAGCTATTCCTGAGAGAGAAAGCTTTTAGGTCAGTTCCAGCTGAGGGGCCTCTGGGACCTTTTTCAGGAATATTCGATGTCTTCAGTAATAGGGACTTACTTTCCTTTCCTGGGAAGCAACCAAAGACAATAGCAACAGCCTTGTCAAGTTTGGAAGTCTCTTGGACAACCTTGACCAACAATTCAGAAGAGGCTTCTCATGCTTGGTGTTGGGATTTTGTTAGATGATCTGTGGTTAGATTGTCACCTCAGGACACTTTATTTAAGCTATATATGTGTAATTATATATTGACTTATATGTATATACATTAGAAATATTTTTAACTTTTAGGTAGTTACTATTATAATTCTTTTCCTTATGATTCTTTTTAGACATCATCAGTGTTATTTTATCTTCTCTCTCTTATGGATTTATCTCCTTTTCTCTCCTTAATTAGCGCCTCTTATCTTTCTTATTCCACAAACAGATCACTCTTTTATTTTATAGACACATACCAAAATCTTGAACAGATGTTTGGAATTTAATTTTGTTTGAAAAAGAATGTCATTCTGTTGTGTTGGCTAGCTTGGAATTCCCTACATTGTCCAGCCTGGCCTCAAACTCACAGAGATCTATGCTGTTGCCTCTGGTCAGATGTTTGTTTGTTTGTTTGTTTGTTTGTTTTTAATCTTTTCCTGGTATCAGTTCCCAGGAGATGAACTTTCCAGAAATAGCAACCAAGATGGCAGGGGCAGAAGTAGGTTGAAGTCAAGTCTGAGACAGAATTTGATTCCCCTCAATCTAATTATTAACCACCTTCTGGAAAATAGAAGGTGGTTGGTGCCATGGTAACAGACACCTAGTGGCCAAAAAGCATTCAGTACCCTGACATTTATAGCCAGCTCTGCTCTGTGCCAACTGCTGATGTAGGAAGCCAAGAATCAGAGCCCAGAGTCTTTTCTTGGAAGGAAAATTTTACTTTTCACTTCTTCTTTCTCCATTTTTTATTCTAAAGGATTCTATCTGACGCTCTCTTGTTTGCCATCCAGCCCCCAACAGGCCCCTTCTCCAACATCCTGGTGTTTGCATATTTCCAAAACTATCCACATTCTCTAAGTTATCTCTATGGAAATCTAGATGCATGTTCCTCATAGTTGTCAATGAATCATTCAAGGTGCACTTTCAGCTCACAACTGAACAATGCCAGAGGAATAAAAAAAGATTCTATTATTATGTCTCCTGAACAATCCCCTGGAAGATTTGTTAACCAGAAGTCATATCTTTTTTTCCCCTGGGTGTTCTTTACTTTCCTTCATTTAGAAATATTTCTCAGGAGTGAACACTTCTGGATCTGTTAGTTTCATTTTGATTGGTGCTAATGATGCTTTTCATTGTTTTGCTGCTTGAAAGTGAGCCATGTGCACAGCCCACTTGCAGATTCCACCCTTGCAAATGCCACGCTATTATTAGTACCTCTGGTTCTCCTAAATAACCTTATGTATATTTTATGTGAGGTCGGACTCATGGTTTGCCTTTTCTTTGTAATGTCACACAAAGACAATGCTGTGAGCAATGGGATACTCAGCACATACACACATTGTGCCTTCAATTAGAATGAACTGAGTTGAATTGGGGGATGTTGTACATTTCATAAACGCAGCATAATTTCATGGGCTCTCCAGCACCTGCAGAGTTCACCTTGCTTTTTCTCAGCTCATACACACGTCAGGATTGTTACATATAATCACAGTGCGCATTGATGGGTCCACTCTCTCTTTCTCTCTCTTACCCTTAACCACATATACTCTAATAGCACTTTTTGCCTGGAAAAAGACAAATATCCTAAATCCAGGTCTTCAATGTCAGGCTTTTTCTACCACAAGAGGAAAAAGAAAAAGAGCACAAACCTATGACGTACAGTGAGTCAAAGAATAGAAATACAAAAGCTATCCCTTCCTGTTGGCTCTGCCCCTTAGTCGAGGGTCTTGTGTGAAAGACGCAAGTGAGATTTCAGAATAAACTGAACTGAATGGAGATAAACCTGTTGTCGTGACAATATGTGACTAAAATATTATAAGTAAATCTGGGATGTTATTTTAAGATCCTCACCTCTGGTAGAAGATTAAGGTGTGATGGAAGAATATTGATCATAGTTATTAGAAACAAATTGTATCATGTTTAGATATAGAGCAAGGAGACTCTTCATTTACCTTCCTCATCTGCTGTTCTTGGTCCTCTAGTCCTGGAGAACTAGCCATGGTACCCAAGGGTCTCCAGGCCATAGAATGCTGCATTAAATACAGTTCCGATAACAAATTTTGTTGTACTTGCCAGGCATGTGAGGCCTGCATTAGGACAGATGGATTCCCACCAAGCCATACTTACAGACATTAGTTAGAACAGCTGATTCTGTTCACCAGAACTGGTGACAAGGATGCTGATTGACGCCTGGACTAGTACACACTGCTTTGACACACTCAACATTCTATCTGTCTCGGGTTAAAACTGATTTATTTTGACTTGGCAGTTCCCAATGTGATTTCTGACAGAAACGCTTCTCAACGTGGATGCTTTGAGGACTTTTATTTTAATGTTACTATGTCGTTGATGCTGACACAGTTTGACAAAGTGGATGCTAGCATTCTGTCATTGATTCTTGATAGCAGATGTCCCTTTACTGTTCCATAGAAGTATGGTTATCCTTGATGGAGTGTGTAGAGGAGATCAAAGGAAAGCAAATTAAAAATAGGTCCTGGACCGTGGATGCATCAAACACTTTGGCAGAAGAATGGAGGAGAGAATGCACATGCTGCCTACTTCAGGGATAGCCATGGGCTGGTGCTGTACCTAGAGTCTTCACTGGCCCTTGACAGTGGCTTCCTAAATGGTTTTTAATAAATGATATGGTCAATGAGGAAAACACTTTAGGGGAGAATAGTTCAAGATGGTTATGGCTCAGCTGCTGGCCTTTCCTCTATAACAGGAAGAGGCGGTCCTGCCATCCACTAATTATGGAGATGCAGACCCCAGCTTGTACCTCATTTATGCCACATGACAATTGGTACCAGGTGACACTTGACTCTTAAGGTAGATGATGAGGAGAAGTGGGGTAGTTAATCAGAGAAGATAACAAAACACCAAAATCTTAATGGGGAACACTTTCTAAAAGAATAAGTGAAAACAAGTCCTGTCTTTTGCAAACCTATTACATGTTCATTGTGCATTCGTCACCGTGAAAGACACTTCACATGGTATCAGCCTCTGATAGGCTGGCCCTAATGAGCCATGAAAAAGTCACATGAGTCAGATTGGTCATGTGACCTATCTGGGCTCACATGAACACTGAGGCCAGGCTGAGGTCACATCTGGCTCTGCCTGGCTCCATAGCCACTATCTCTCCGAGTCTACCCTTAAGTATCCTGCCTCCATCCCTATCTGAGATGAGCTCTGCTGATCTTTGTTCTCTTTCCGGAAACCCTGGGCACTGCACAGGCGCAGTGGGATGCAGAGGGCAAGCCCCGTGCCGGCCTCCTGTGAGTGTGAGCCTAAACACTAAGGACCAGGCTGGCCATCCCGGCCCCCCTAGCTGGCTGAGATCAGAGGCTACTTTTCCAGGGCTGCTGCTCCCACAGGATCGATAGCATCCCCAGGAACCAAACACCTTTTATTCATTTCTTGCTTCACAAAAAAATTTTCACTGAATTTGGAAACTCGCTTGTATCATCAATTCTGAACAGGGGTGGGGCCAGATGAGTTACAGATGATTTGGGGTCTTATTATATGGATGTATTGATATGAAATTCAACGAGTTTGACAGAACCATTTTCACTGTTGGTATAGGACATCCATCTGAGGACACATATCCTTGGGGTCTTGTTTAAGTTCTTGTGGTCCGAGAGACAGTAGTGCTCTAAAGTGTTCTAGGAACTGTTAAGCAAAAATGTTTATTGTGGTCAAATTAAATGTGGTCTCAGTGGCTGTAGTCAAAGATGTAGCAATGCACTGAGGAAAACTAAGGGGGGAGGCATCCCCGAGTGGAGATGGGAGAGAGGGAGCCACCTGCCATAGCTGCATTAAAATGTTCTTATCAAGAAGAAAATGGCCTGCATGACCTTTTTCTCACTTAAACCATGATCTAATTAGCATGTAAAAATGATGAATAATCTAGAGTGTAGTTGAAGAAGGAATATCTGCCTTCTGTCCATGCACCTAATTCTGTTTTCCTCCTGTGAATCATCCTGTTAGCACTGGGATATATACATCTACATGGTTTTCTGAGCTTTTGAGCTCACATATGTATATGTGAACACAAAAAAGATAGTGTTGTGTGCACAGAATTAATATATACATATAATATTTATATAGACATAATATATTATACATAAGTATATTTATATACTATAATATACATCACACATTATACAAATGTACATTGTCTATCATCTACCTATCTACCATATATCCAGTCTATCATCTATCTATGTATGTATGTATCTATCATCTATTTATCGATCTGTCTATCTGTCTATCTCTATATATGCCTTTACGGTTGTACCATCCTATTGTTATACATGCGTCTTAGTGGTCTACAGTCATATCATTGCTTTGGACCTTGACAGAGGGCTCGTATGGGGCACTGATTTATCTCTCTTTGAAGCTCTTCTCTGAATTTTATCTGTGGAACATCCTGCAATGGCTATGCAGAACCAAACCAAAATGTATGTAGTCTGACATTTTCACCCAGAGACCCTGGAGAATGGTTACAATGTCACTAATGGCTGACAATGTCACTAAAGGGGAAGATATTCATGTGCAGGTGGTAGAGAGAGGGCAAAAGGTAGTCGATTTGAGTAGTTTACGGTCCAAGGAGTTTAAGAATTTCTGATCTCAAAATACAGCTTTGAATACCAGTTTTCATACTAAGATGATGTGGGGGAAACTTATTCACCATTTAAAACCCGAGCCACCTCTTTTTATAAATGATAGCCTAAAGGTGCCCCCCTCCGCTTATAGGATGGGCTAAAGGTGGCGCTGCTGATGTACCACATTGCCAGGCCTTTGGCGAATGCTCTAGGTCAGCTGTCCTCTTGTTTTAGACACCTTCACTTATTCCTATTTCAGTACTTCTGAGCACATAGAAGCCCCTTCTAGTCCTTCTGAAAATTGCTTTTCCGAAGGTTTCACTTACTTGTCTTTATTTCTGATCCAAGTCTTACGCACACACTTTCTATTTTCAGTCCGTCATCTCTGCTTCCACACGCCAAGCCTCCTACATGGTATTTTGGAAGCAAACCAAGGATAATTCAAAATGCCTCACATACGGTTTCTTGGGCTTTCCTTATAGTGAATTATGGCTATCATTTTTTTTTTTTTTTGATTTTTTTGTGGTGGTGCTTGCAACATCATTTCTTGTTTTATTTTTAATGGCCAAATTTTCTTAATGGATTTGAATGCCAGGGATTGATTGAAAAGTTTCCTTGATCATGGACTTTGTAATGGTTGCTATTTGTGCCTGTGTGGGCTGCCTTGCGCTGATCTGGTCTTAAGTCAGATAATATCCTAGTATACATCAGGTGTCCCATGTGCAAGGGACCTGGAAGGACCTTCCTGAAGGAAGTGATGGGTGTGAGATCTGAAACAAGAGAAAAGTTCAAATAAGGATTAGGAGAGTGTCTGGTAGAGGCAGTTGCATATTAAAATAAAACAAACAGAAAACTGGATAGGGGAGAAGGCTTGGGGGCATGTTAGCAAAGAAAATATACAGCTAAAGATGGGAGAGGAGAGAGTGTGTTGAGAGCAGAGGTGGGGCTGAAGCCACGTGAAGGCCTTATTCCTTCCAGGAGTTTCTTTGACTGGTTTCAGATGATAAATGGTTATGGTCTAGATTGTTCGGCTCAGCCATGATGATAGCATATTTGGATCTCAGAGAACACCACAATATTTTATTTCTCTTTCATGAGTAACGAAATCTTGTTTCTGTCCAAAGAAACAGATTCTCATATGATATATTTTAATTAAAGTCAAGAGAACGTACCAGTACCTCAAGTGCATGTGCACATAGAATGCTCGGAAGTAGCCTTCCCTTTGCTTCAAACGGTTTTCTGTCCTCCTCTGCTAGCCTTTATTTTTCATTTTCTTTTTGGGATTTGTCTATCTAGGGTCTCGTGTGATCCAGACTGGCCTTATATTCACTGTGTGGCTGAGGCTGACTTAACTGGTTGCTTATCTCTTCAGTGCTTGACGGCACCTCTGTATTCTCTTGATTTCACGCTGGGGATGGCACCCAGGCCTCCATCCATGCCAGGAAAACATTCCTCCGGGTCGGCTACATACCCAGCACGTGACTTTTTCAGCTTTGTCTAAATATTGTCAAGTAGAGCAAATAAACAAAACTGAAAATAAACCTCAGACATATACAGCTCTCAAGTCACGTGGCTCCTGGCAGCCTCCATGTTCCCTGAGGTAAAATTTTCATTTCAGTGGGGCTCACTTGGAAATATCTATAGTCCCAAAAAGGGATGGTGGGCAGTTACGTTTTCTAAAGCCTGTCTTTCAAAGAATTTGGGAATGAAATGTGAAAAGAAATTCTAGCCTTTTATTGTAGGCAGAAGTAAGAAACAAATTCATTAACTGAACCCCTGAAAAATTCAGGTTACTATAAATTAGGACAATCCGTATAATGAAGGTAAGCTTATATATAGAAACACAATACTATGTATAATGTTTGATAAATGATTTTAACTGGACTCTTAACACCTAAAACATTTCTCTTATGTCTTTTCTCTGTGTTACTCAAAAAAAAAAAAAAAAAAAACCCAACCCAAACCAAAACAAAAAACAAACAAACAAAACTGGAACAAGTTCCTTCTTTCTAAGAAAGTCACCAGAACTGAGCGTGGGGGCACAAATGTGATCTTGGTACTCAGTAGAGGGAGTGAGGAGTCAGGAGTTTGAGTCCAGCCTGGCTTACATGAGACTCTGTCCTCCAAACAAAAGAAAACAAAATCCATTCTACAATCCCCCCAAAATACATAGGAAAATGAAAGAATAATATAAATAGGAAGAGAAAAATGTACAAGCTCACAATGCTTCAGCCTGCTTTCTCTTAGGGAATCATTATTTATCTCAGGAAATTCATATATTCACACACACACACACACACACACACACACACACACACACACCTCTAGATATTTGGAGTTCCTGAAATCATAGTTGTGTGTCTTTGGGGGGAACTTACCCCACATGAACTCTATTTTCCTTGCCATGGTAAGAAAAGCTGACTTATATTCCAACACTGCTGGTAGTTTAACTGTTTTAACCCTGTGGTGCTAAGCTTTCTTTGTCTGTGGTCTAGATGGTTCTTGTGAAAACCTGTTCCCCTTCTATGTGCGTATGTGGTGTATATGTATATATGTGTATATATGTATATATATATATATATCTATATATATATGTTTACAAGTGTATGTGCAGGTACACATACACATGTATGCTCATACATGTGAAGGCCCAAGATTGATATTGAACATGTTCCTTGATATTTCTTCAATTTTTTAGTTTAATGCAGAGTCTCTTGGCCCAGAACTTGCAAATCACATCCAGCTAGTTTCATGGGGCATCTTGCTCTGGGATTCCCTGCCTCTGCCTACCAAAGCTGGGCTTTCAGGCAGGCTGCTGTGATCACTTGGTGTTTAAGGGGATCCAAACTGAGATCCCCTTGCTTGTACAGCCAACCCTTCAACACTAAGTCACTTACCCAGGCCTCAGCAATCTATTTTAAGATAATATCAGCAAGCTGAGATGCAAGTGGAAGATTTTTGTAATGCTAGTAACCAGCCTACAACAAACTGGCCACTTGACCTATTTTTCATAGTTACAGATTTATTTCCCTAACATTTATATATATATATATATATATATATATATATATATATATATTTGTGTGTGTGTGTGTGTGTGTGTGTGTGTGTGTGTGTAGGAGGTTAGCTCAGGTATCCATGGCCTCAAGGATTTATGCAATGATAGGAAAAAGAGTGAATTGTTTTAAAGGGAAGAGGTCCAAAACTGCATATTCTTGGCACTACTGAAAATTACTCTCCCAAGGACAGAGGAGAATTTCAAGATAAGGAAGAAGGAATGTGATTGGGAAAAGAACCAAATAGATAAGGATGTGGTCACAGAAAGATGGATTTTAATGTGAGAGCAGCAAGAGAGTTAGAAATAAGACCGAGGGGGGAGAGAGAGAGAGAGAGAGAGAGAGAGAGAGAGAGAGAGAGAGAGAGAGAGAGAGAGAGAGAGAGAGAGAGAACGAACCTGGTGGCCTGGAAGCAAGCAAACTTTGGCTGAACTTAGAAGGGACCAGAGAAATATAATAGGTCGAAGATATTGTAGGAGAATGGTGTCTGGAGTGTGCATGAGAGTAGGTTGAGTTTTTTAATTTTATCTCATAGCTTGAGGGTTCAGTCTATCATGGTGGGAGGTCATGACAATCGGAGACTTCAGCAGCTGGTCACATGTACAGCTGAGAAGTATGCTTCCCATCTGGAGTTCTCAGGTCTTTGCCAAATTTCCCCCAGCTCTTCAGAGCAGAGCCTGGTCACAGAGTAGGCCGAGTCCCAGATGTACTTTCTTGCATGTTTTCCAGTTTGAGCAGGCAATGTTGAGGTGGTCTTGTTTATCTGGTGTACATCAGTGCTGGTGGGAGCTGTTTAAGTGAATTTCAGCCCAGCCCAAGGGTAGAAGATGAGAGGCCCTTGTGAGGGAGGTTGCATCAGTAAACAGAAGGGGTATATATCGTAAACACATGTTTTGGCACCTGAACAGGGACCTTAGAATTAAGGTAGGCCAGTCTCTAGGGTTTAGCACCACGATTATATTTCTAGCCTCCACGATTTCTTTCTTTTTTATTTTAATGCTGCTTTTTAGTGAGGACTGGCATTGAAGAGACTAGAATAGTCATTTTAAAAGTGTGTGTCCCATGGGTTTTTGACATAGCTACTTCTCCAGCCAAGAGGACTTAGAAAAACTAGTTTCCATGTACAGTAACTAATCAAAAGTCCATGTCAGGCCCTTTCTAGGGTGTCTTTCATCTCTTTTACTGAGTTCACATCTCCTTACAACTGCTTATCTCCAGTGTATTGAACAGGAGTCAAACTACCTCCCAGTTAAAATGACTGGCTGGATAAAGTCTGACAGTTGTAGAGGTTAAAAGAACAGTAGGTTACAAAGGGGAGAGGGGAATATTTTTTTTTTCTATTAATATCAGGATAGGCAGTCCCTGCTCGTGTGGTCATTTTATGCCATACAAACCTGCAGGCACCCAGTTTCCTTTTACCTTGTTGCCCTGCCGCTGAGGACTTTTCATGAGCTCAGATGTCTACCCCTGCTACGCCAGTCTTCATGTCCACATTCTAGCCAGTAAGGGATGACGGAAGGCTTCCCATCGTTCACAGCCTCCACCCAGAAGCAGTGTATGCATCTTCTCTGAATCACTTTCATATAAAGCTCACTGAGGGGGTTACATATAGCTGCAGGGGAAGCCAGGAAGAGCTTTTTACTTGGAGTTCATGTACCAGCTAAAAGCTAATCATTCTATTACTAACTCAAAGAAGAAGAAGAAGGCTCCATTAGGGTGTGTCATGTCTACTATGCCTATCTGTAAATGGACTGGACTCTTTACAGCAGTGTGTGGTTTGGGACACAGAATTATAATTCTTTGAGACCCAGTTTTTCTCCATGTGGGATATTACTAAGAATATTTATGTCACTGAGGTTTTGCAAGGATACAAAAGTGAAATCAGGTATTATGTGTGAAAACACCGTGTAAGCCAGAAAGCAGCATTCGGGACATCATTAGACGAGTATTTGCTTTCACACTTTTATCAAATTCTCCATTATGGAAATGGACTAAAGGAGAGGCTGAACAGAAGTTCCCTTTTGGGAAAAAGATGATGGAGGGAAAATGTGGAACTTGACTTTGTGAGATCAGACAGAAGATGTGCCCAAGTGGTTATTCAAGTGTGCTTTTTGATGTGGCTGAGAAATGATGTATTCCATCAGAGGGGCTCTTCAACATTCTAGCACGATTAGTCTGGACTCACATAACCATAAGTGGGAAAGAAACCGTCAAGAGTCTTTATTTTAAAAAGGCTTTACTGGAGCTGGGGGAGAAGGGTCTTTAAAAAGTCCAAATCCACTTTACTCTTTTGCCCAGTGTGAAGCACGTCATAGTGTAGAATACATGCTCTGTGAAAGAAATTAGCCTTTTCTTTTTTTTTTCTCTTGACTTTAATGGCACCTGATGTAATAGGAATGGATTGCAGTAAATATTGCACAGAATTGTTTATTAGGCTTGTAAAAGCCTTCTGGTGCTAAGGCCTCTGGGCATAAAAACAATGGCAGAATTAGGTAGTAAATACAAGCAGATTTAGCCCAAATAACTGTGAGATCATTTTATGAGTAAACTCAGTTGACACTGGCTATCCATGAGCTTCAAATAATTAATAATAATAATATTAAATACAGTAATATCCCAACAATAAGCACAATGAGAAGGTTAGCAGGAGATAAACTTTTGGAAGGAGGTAGGAGGTAGTCTAATCTTTTGTTGAGGACCACACTCTGCTGGAAGCTGGAGATATCTATACTGCATAGTGTTAAACCTCTGCCAAATTAGCCTGTCCAGTACACAGAAGAGTTCATACCATCTCATGAGATAGAGAACCCTATGAAGCTGTTTCATTGTTCAAATGGAGGGAAAAAGAAGAAGTGAGCACATACTATCATTTTGTCATGTTCTTATCATACATAAAGAGCCAGGTGGAACATGGTGGGATCTAGATGTTGTGTGTGTGTGTGTGTGTGTGTGTGTGTGTGTGTCTGAGCAGTCCACTGATTCTCTGCACCTTGACCAGTTGTGAATTTCCATACTAACCATCATTTCACAAAAAATAAATAAAAATAAAATAAATTCTCTGATGAAGTTTGAACTGCACTAATTTGTGAATAGAGAGATAAGGAACCAGAAGGCAGTTAGCTATTATGTCTAGTTAAGAAAAATAACAGTAAGCTTATTTCTGATATCTATGAACTTCCCCAAATGGGTTCTTGGCTAGGTATCCAGTACCAGGTATTTATTTTCTTCTGTGGAGCAGACTTTAAATTCTAGCAGAAAGTGACTGGTTAACGTTTGCACCACTATTGTACCCATGGACTATTTTGTTAACCAGCTGTTATAGCTCCCAGTTTCCACAACTGGGTAAAACGGTTAATGACTTTCTGGTCCTGAAACTATCACGGAGAAAGCTTCCAGGTCCATACCAAATTGATTTTCTCATTTCCTGTGACCATACTAATCCTTTCTCCAATCTCTGTGACTCATCTAATATTTTACTAGCGTAAATGATTATTCTTAACCAGGCTTAAGAGGAGATGGGTACAGTAAATTAATCAAGCATGAAGAACTGTGTGGTCTCTCTCCAAAAAGTAGGAGTCACAGCCCTCTAGCTTGTTACTATGTGAATTCATCTCTGTGTTTTAGACAGTAGACTTCCATACAATTTTAATGCAAAATAATGATGCTGAAGATTTAACTTAGTTTATGTTTCAGGTTCCTGAGACCACTGACAATACAATTTTATTTGCCTCAGTGGTCTAACCAAAGGAGCAAATATGCTTTCCAGAGACCTTAATTCAGAAAACAGCTTCATCTCCCAAACCCCCTGCATAACAGGTCAGGGGGATTTAGTTTCTTTCTTCAGCTGAGAAAATGAGCCCCAGAAGCCGAGGGCCTTGTCCTGGGTTCCCTAAAGAGAATGGCAGAGCTATGTTCATAATCAGGCTTCCTGTGTCTCAAATTCTTGCTGATGGCCTATTGTACTCAACAGATTTCAATAGGTCCACGGGGATGTTTGAGTCATTTCCCATAAAGATCAGCCTTCACTTTTGGAGCTGCACCGGCCAACCTTTGTTTCAATGCATGTGTTGCTTATCACAATGGCTTGTGTTTCTGTTACTCTTTGCTCTGAGAAAATCCAGACCTGTTTCAGACACCCCCGTCTTATCAGCCCTGATAGCTCATTATTGAAACAGAGGCCCTTACGGCTGTTTGGCACTTGCCCTGTGGCAGTGAGGTCACCTGTTCCTCCTGGCATTCTTGGAGTAAGTGTGGGCCTCTGACCTGCCACCACTGGTATGTGTGATTGGTTTTCCCTTGTCCTTAAAATCACGCTCACATGTCCCTGTCTGATGACACCTTAGCTGTCATTCCTTTTGAGCTAATGGTTCAGAACAGTAGTATGCACTTGCCTTGAATCTCCAGCTTCTACTGAACATTGGGACTTTGATACCTAGGTCTAACTTGAATTCCTTCTGATACCTTTCAGATTTCTTCAGGTTTTTGTCACTTTCATCTTCTAAAAACCCTTCTTTCCACATCTCCACTCGGTTACTCCATCTTATCAACCTTCCCACTCCAGTAACCAGCCTGCTTTTTGGTTTTGATTGACCCACTTTTACCACTGCACATGTTGCTGCCTCCTGACTTCATTCAGTAGCTTGTGTGCATGCTCATTTCATACGATTTATGTCTGTTGTGGGTTGCTCTTTCTTTGTATTATTCTATGTCCCCCCTATAACTTAAAGATGAGAGATTATAACTCAACAAGGATTAAATTTGTTCTCTTATGGAAGTCAGAGATTCACATCAACTTGAATGGTCTTAGTTTCGCGATGGCTTTCTTAGCTGGGATACAAGCAGAAGGCAAAGAAACCAAAGTCATCCCAGGCTTACCTTTCTAGTGTGCCCTTTCTTTGATATGATAACTGGCTTCTCAATCAAGTCTGAAGGATGCTGACTCAGAGCTGTGCTCATTTTGCATCAAGACTTGAACATGTCCATCTCTCACCTCTCAGGCACAGCTTACAGTGTTCTTTATTGCTTTTCCTTTCTAGGGCAAGATAAGGTATTAACAATCCATATTGATTCTGGAGCCAGTTTCTATAATGTAAATAACACCTATCTGGGAAACGGTGTGCTGAATCACAGAAAAATGTCATCATGTGAGCTCTGGAGTGCAAGAAGAATTTTCCCTAACTGAAGATCTGTGGACTTTTTTTTTTTTTTTTTTTAATTCAGGGCTTTGTGAGAAATATTTTTTTAATTAAAGAAAAATTTGCCATGTTTATTTCTCTCTCTCTCTCTCTCTCTCTCTCTCTCTCTCTCTCTCTCTCTCTGTGTGTGTGTGTGTGTGTGTGTGTGTGTATGTGCATGTGCATATGTATGGGTGTATGCATGCTATGGCAGGCATGTGGGAGTCAGAGGACATCTTGAAGTTGGTTTTCTCTTCACACCATGTGGGTTCAAGGATAGAACTCAGGCTTTGTAGCAAGCATCTTTACATGCTGAGCTGTCTTGCTTGCCTAGTAACAGTTCTCTTAGTGAGAAAGTGTGATGCAAAGGAGGCCCATGGAGTTCCTTTTGCATTCATTCTTAATCAAGTTCTTAAAACCATTACCTACTGGCTCCCTGTTGATGAACTAAGCTTCTGATTTTCTTGTTTACCAAGTGTTAGACTGAATGGAAGTGACCACATCACTGTTAACAGCACCTAGCTAGATCCCTTATGCCCCTCCTCAGTTCTTAAACTTGTTAGTTACTTGAATGGACAGATTTTAATGAAACCCAATGGCTCACCCTTAGGCGCATGGTTTTCAAGGCCAGGGTAGGGATGACTGATGTAATCAAGCAGCACAGTATTAGAGAGGGACCTTTTCATCTTTCCTTTTTGATAAATATATCCTGAAAATGAATTGGAAATCTGCATAGTGTTCATACAGCAATGCTGTTGTATGAGGGCGGGTCTGTCAGTTCTTCCAACTACCAACTTTAACTAATGTCAAGAGAGACCTTGTGTCCTCACAAACAAGTTATGTTCTCATCTTCCAAAGCTGCCACTTGAGTTTATAAGGGGATCCCGCTAGTCATGCTGTAAATTCTTAAGAGGAAATACATGGAAGAAAGCACACAAGGTGAGCTCACCATGGCCATGAAAACATCTTGCTCCACTGAAGTTCGCCATCACCCACAGTTAGGTGTCCAAGGCAGAACCTCTGTAGCTGGGTCTAACATCACGTCCCTCTGATATCACATCATCCTCCACAGCTTACTATTCTCTGATTCTCCTTCTAACAAGCCCCCAGAGATGGCATTGGAGTCCGTGGAACTAGAGCAACAGGCTGTTGTGAGACACTGGATGATGCTGAGGGATGGGAGCTAAACTAGATACCTTTGCAAAAGCAGCAAACACCTTTAGCCAATGGGTCATCTCTCCAGTTCTGAGGGTGTAGTATGAAGTTTCTGGCCCTGACTGGCCCCAAGATCCAGATCAGATGTCCCAAATAGGTTGGTCTAAAATAATGACAGAAATTATATTAATTTCATTCTGTTTGGACTATGGCTCAGGGATACTACTTGCTAACGCTGAACTCTTAAATTAACCCATGATTAGCCAAGTGGCTCAGTACCTTTTCTCAGAGCAGCATTTCATCTTCTTTTCCTCTGTGTTTATCTGGCATCTCTGCTCTATTCTTCTTTCCAGAGTTTTCTTAGTCTGGTAGCCCCGCCCATACTTCCTGTTTGCCTTCTGGCCAATCGGTGTTTTATTCAACCAGTAGGAGGGACAAATATCTACACTGTACAAGAGTATAATCCCATAGCAGGAGGGTTCGTCCTCTTGATGGCAGATTCTCTTTTTGCCTTCTTCATTGGACCACCTTCATGCATTCTCCTCCTCCTCCTCTTCCTTTGATGGGGTTCCTATGTGTAGTCCTGGCTGTCCTGGAACTCCATGTGTAGACCAGGCTGGCCTTGAACTCAGGCATTTGCCTGCCTTTGCCTTCCAAGTGTCAGGATTAAAATCTTGCCCTACCATCACCCAGTAAGCTTGGTCTTCTAAAGGAAATGATGGCTGTCAGGAGCAAGTATTCTGGGACACTTCATCAACATGGAGAGGACACTATACACCAGCAAGTGCCTGTAAACAACCTGGGAATCTGCTGTGTGGTGTGTGTTTATGTATCTTGTAGAAAGCGCTACAATGACCACTCATGCCTTCATGCAAATCAGAACTGGCTTCTCCTTAGGGGAGGGAAGGAAATTACAAGGGATCTTTATCACAGAGTTGAAGAACATGTTTGCAGCCAGTGGGGCATTTCTGTTCCCTTCCTTGCTTTGCGTCTCTTTTGTCTTCCGACACTTGGGTTTCTGGAATGAACCCAGGATGCCAGTAGAACTGTTGGATTTGGACAAAGCACCTTTGTGTGTGTGGCCACACTGTCCTTTCAGAATAAACCAGGGAAGAAACAGGAAGAGAACTCCCCCCTCCCCCCCCCCCCCCATCATCAACAGCAGTGACTTCAGGGTGGGGGCTGGAGTGCTCAGCCATGGACTGTTTTCTGCAGAAGTGACCTTTGGTGTCTGTTTATCCTAACTGCTGGTGAGAGAGGCCAGGAAATGCTTTCCAAACACTGACATGCCTGTCACCGGGACCTCTGTGTGCTGATACTCAACCGCTGCTCCTGCTCGACCAACTAAAATGACCTGCAGTTTCAGTGTCAGTCCCTCATTCTCTCTAGAGAAATAAGGGACTGAAATACCTCAATGCAAACAGGATATTTAAAGACACACACAGCACTGGAAATGGTCACATTTCTTCCTTAGAAGAAAGAGTATGGCAGAGACAGTTCCAAATTTAAAATTAGGTGTGGCTTGAATCCGCCCCATATGAGGGGTGGTACTGTGTGTGAATGCTCTTTGATCCCATTTTCTTATCTGTAAATGTAATGATAACTTTGAAATCCTTCTGGTTTCTTATTTGGATTAAGTGAGAAGTTTATAAGAAGTATCTGGCAGGGAGATGGTACATAACAAAATTTAGTTCCTTTCTATGATCAGATTGCTGGCCGTCTAACCAGTATCTGGGACTTCTTCTGATTTAGTACTGGGACTCTGATTTCGTTTGAATGGCAATGTACTAGTAATGGGATCACTTCCTAATGGTTTTGCTGTTGGAAGTTATCATGTGATTTACTTCTAGCCTATGAAACATTAAGAAGCTGATGGATGAGAATTCTGGGAAAGCATTTTTTTTAAGGAAAGTATGGTCAGCAAATGCAGACTTCTCCTTCATCACTCCATCCTTATACTTTCCTGGCTGGTGGTGTGGCAGTCATTTTAGATTATGAGTTTCAGGGAATTACTGGGAAGAGAGGCCAAGAGACACTAACAGAGGCTGGTAAATACTACAGACATGTCATCATGAAGTATCATCACAAAACTCATTATTCTGTGTGCTTAATGCATGCTAATAAAAAATTTTAACGGAAATGAGACAATCTCAAGGAAGGAACCTTGTCTGGAGGATTATAGAGGAAGATAGCTATTTGAATCCTGGTGACACTTTCCAGGCATACCTGCCTGCAACTGCCTCTCTCTGCCATGTAAGAAATGTGTGAGCCAAGCAAATGTCCATCTCATGCCAACATTTCTTACTTCAGCCTTTGTTGTTAGGAGGTGTAGAGCAGCACCTAACTAGTGTGCTTTCCTCTTTTGACTGTAGGATCTTATCTTATTTTCATATTTAGTGTGTGCTAATTAAGGATTCCTATGTTATAGACTGGGGTGAGGGGTATAATGTGCTTGCTCCAGAGCACAGAGATTTGGTGCCACTGCTCCTATCAGATTTGGTTTATTGCTTTTTTCTTCTACGAATGGTTATTGGTTGAGATCTTTCAAGTCCTCAGACCCCCATGTCTTCCAACATGATGAATTAGTAGCTTAGTGTCCAACTACGCAGTTTTTACAGAATACATAATCCTTTCACATCACTACAAAATTGAAAAAAAAATCATAGATTTAACTATCAGTAAGCTGGAGACTATTTGTACTTATTCATTTTGTTTGAGACAGAGTCTCAATAATTAGCCAGGGTGACCTTGAACTTCTGATCCTCTTGCTCCTGTTCAATGCTGGAATAACAGCTGTGTAGCATCAGACCCTGCTATTTGTTTGTTTTGACACATAGTGTTTGTATATGTTTGTGAGATATAACTCAACAGTTCAGTACAGACACACAAAATACAGCACTAAATCAAGGCAGCTAGCATTTCCATCTACGCAAACATGGATCATCGCTATGTGCTGACCTTTGAAGGTCTGTTATTTTGAAATTTATCATAAGTTACATAGGTCGCGGTTACTCTTGGCCATAATGCAGCAAAAGTGTTTGCTTCTACTTGGCTCTGCTTTGGTACCTTCTTCCCAAATCCCCGGCTCCCCTTCCCTTTCCCTTCCCAGTCTCTGTTGTCAAAATTCTTCTCTCTATTATATCATGATTATTTTAGTTTCTACAAATAAGCACCCCCAAGCCCCAAACAAAACAATTTCCTTTCTCTCTTCCACAGGCATTTCCAGAGACCACAGTCTTGTCTGTGATTGCAGGAGCAGAGACTCCTGGCCAGCCCATCGCTCAAGTGGTTTAGGAAGTGATCTTCTTGAGGGAGCCTGGAGTTTATAGGAAAGCTTTACTGGAGGAAGTGGGCAAACTACAGAGAAAGAGCATAGTTATTTATTATCTTTATATATTTATTATATTCATATTTATTATCTTTATATATTTATTATATTCTATTTTAGTGAACATGGAAACAGACCTGACTGGAGAGCCAATTTATTATTAGTATTTTTAGCTTGTAAAACTATCATTCACAGTCTTTATTCTTTTTTCTTCCTTGTTTGAAGTTTCTTTGCTTAGTTGAGTTCAGGTCCTTTCTGAGGCCTAACATCTAGGTTATACTTAGGGAAAGGAAGACAGCCTTGTGGCTAATGTTATGTAAAGAGAGCAAAAATACTTTTCCCTTTGTATTTCTTCCATATGCACAGCTGCTTTCTACATCTGGGACTCTCTGTCTCCCTCTCCCTAGGTGTCTGCTTGTCCTACAGAGACTGTGTGCTTATTGTCCCAGGAGGAGGGAGGGAAGAATCACAGATTTCTGGAGCGAGATGGGCATGCCATCTCAGAGTCTCTGTTGTTCTGTGCCAGACCAAGGACACCCTAAGTTCTCAAGTTTCTATGAAGCTTTCCTTATGAGGGGCTTCACCCTAACACTACATTAACAGTAAAGCTCCAGGGTCCATCCTGACTCTTCTTGTTACTAGCATCCTTGGATAAGCCACTTGCCTCTTCAAGTCTTAATTTTTCATCTGTAACAAAGGGAATGATGCCATATCCCACGAGATACACTGGGAAGACCAAGCATAAAACTGGGTATGAAACAGGAGATTATTGTGTTTATAACTATTTGAGCACACCCTGGTTTGTGCTGTTTCAGATAATCCAACTGTCTCAGGGCTTCTTATGATTTGGTGGTTAGCTGGTGGGTACGGTGAAGAGGAGGGCCAAGGGGAGTGGGCAAGGAATACATGTGGCAAGCTTCTGATAGACAGAGGACGACAGACAGATGCTGTGAGACCTGGGACCTGGAGTTGCTTGGCGAGGCAAGAAGGTTCCATTGGTATTGCTGTAAGCTGAAAGTCTAGAGCCAAGAGATACTGCTTGTCCTTGTGCATAGGTCCCAGTGCAGTCTGGGCTTGATCGACTGCCAGAGAGGCTGCTTCCTTATTTTCTCAGGTTGCTCTAACAGGATGCAAAAATCCTGGTAGCTTATATAACAACAGGAATTTATTTCTCCTTGTAGATCTAGAGCCTGAGGAGTACATGGTTAAGATGCCAGTAGATTCACTGTGTGGTGGGGGATGGTTTTTGCTCACAGATGATACCTGCTTATTACATCATTATGCAGCAGCAGGAGAAGCAAGATGTCTCTACACATTTTCTTTGAAAAGCACCCCAATTCCATCCCCAAATGGTCATATCACCTCTTATCAGCTCTATTGCTAACTACTACCCCTCTCTTTTTGTGTGTATATGGTACTGAATCTTGGATCCAAGGCCTTGTGTATGCTCCCATTGAGCTTCATTCTCAGGTTCTGACCATCATTTTGATAATTAGGTTTCAACATATGGATTTGGGTGAGACACACAGGTTGAGACCAAATCAATGTACTTCTCATGGAAGGGCTGAGAGCAACCATTGCCCAGACATCATGCTATCAAAGAGCATGACACCAACAAGTACAATGACTGGGTCATTTTCCTCCTGGGACTTTCTAGGGGTGGCTAGGATGCTACTTTGGGAGAAAGACCAGTGAGAACTTTTTGTGAGTTCTTAGGAGATAGTCCCCAAATCCCAATAAAAATAGCTGGGGATATTGAGAGAAAATTGGACTGTTATTCAGTTATTATTCTTGGATTATTCCGTTGGGAACAGCAGCCAATGAAGGTGAGCTACACAGGACAGTGAGATTTGGGACCTGGAGTGATGCGTGGATAAGACATTAACATTTTAGGTGCTTCTGAAACATCAGTGGTACACAGAGGAAAACATGAGTTTTAGCATCAGGTGATACAGGCCTAACATGTATGTTACGGTGCCAGTTGGTGCTGTTTTCAACTTGACAGGATCTAAAGTCAACCATGAGGACAAGCCTCTAGGCATCACTGTTTGGAGTTATCCTGGTTAGGTTAGCCTCTTTTCATGAGAAATTATCTTGATTAAGCTAACTGACATGGGAAAGCTTACCTGTACTGGCTAGTTTTATATCAACTTGACATAAGCTGGAGTTATCAGAGGAGGGAGCCTCAGTTGAGAAAATGTCTCCATAAGATTGGGCTGCATACAAGTCTATAGGGCATTTTTTAAATTAGAGATTGATAAACATGTCTGTTCATCTTATACGGTAAATGGAAAAATTAGACCTGGCATACATGGTGTAGCTAACAGAAACCTACCAGTGTTGGACACTTAGCAAATTACAGCTCTTTATTATGAACATGCTGTGGCCAGACCTTGTTTCCAGGGTGGCACTGTGTGGATTGGCATGGATTCTGCCTGGCATGTACCTGGCATAGGGGACTTATTCTCATTCTGCAGAGCTAGTAGTAATTTGAGAGTTCTTACAGATTCTGTCATTGTTAGGTCCAACACTAGAGCTGGTCTTTAGCAGTGTAAATTGGAAGAGCAGACTTGCTAATTAGTGTGTCTGTCCCCTGGAAAATAGGTATCAATTTTTTCCATTGCTGCTGTAACAAGTTACCAAAAATAATAATAATAATGGCCCCAAACAAACTTATTATCTTATGTTTCTGTGAGTCAGAATCCCCAGGGAGCATGCTGGCTGCCCTTTTGCTGGAAGATGCAAGTTACTCTGATTTTCTGGCCTTTTCTTCCTCTCCAGCCTCCTGCCCTCCACATCTTTCCCTTCTTGTATGTCTAAGGACAGCAATGCTTGAGCTGTCTTCATAGCTCTTTGGCTGACCGAGTCCATCACCACAGCTTCTTTGTAGATGCTCTTTGCCCTACAAGGACACTCGCAGTTAATTTGGGTTCATTCAGATGATCCAAGATTCCCAGGCCCAACTCCTCACTAATTACACCTTTAAAGACTATTTCACCATGTGAAATAACTATTCATAAGTTTTGGGATTAAGAAAACCAGCATCTTTTGCTGACATTATTCTGTCTACTATATTTGAAGTTGAGACTTGAGAACCAGTCTTCACATTGGGATCTACCTTTGGACCAGGGGAAGAACTTTTTCCTCTAGTGTATCTTCCACAGCCCTTATGGTATTTGTGCATATTGGTCTGTCTTTCTGATTACAAACAAATTCACGTGTAACTGTGATGACTCCAGCTTCTGCCTTTCCTCCGAGTGTCTACTATAATGCATTGTATTGGACACTCAGGACATATTATTAATGAACAAAGAAAGAATTCAGAAGCACTTCATTTGTTTTTGAATGATCTTGGCGATTTCTCTTGCTTGGAAAAGATGGATGTGGCTTCTGAGTGTACCAGGTGGCTTAGAATGATCCAGGACTCCCTGTGAATTGGTTCTTTGAGAGCCTTGAGGTTACGCATCCTCTAGGAAACTCTTAAGAAACACACTCAAGATACAGGTGCAGGTGATGGAGTGTGATGAGCTGCAGTCTGAAGAGGTCACTTTGGGCAAAAGGGGATGATCTTCCTGCTGCAGGGTGCTGAAGGTATCTGAATTATGACATACAGGTGGTCAGTGAGGTATACCCTTGAAAACATTGATAGACTCCCGCAGAGATGCCTTTGAAATGTAATTATGTGTTATATGGTAGACCTCATATAAGGGTGTAAAGCCCAAGAGAGCCAGCTGCTGGTATAGAAGAATCAAAAGAGTACTAGATGAAAACTATAAAAGAAATGAGGGAGAAGAGACAGTAAATACCAGAGGCTGCAAGAAGAGAACACAGTGGACCTGGTATGAATTTTGTTCCTTGAAGCTGCTGTAACAAACATCCTTTGACAGGGCTATCTCACAGGTTTGGAGACCAGAAGTCTAAAGTCAATGCTGGCACTGCACGCAGTACAGCTCAACGATACAGTGAGAACACAGGTTAGGAAGTTTAATCATAAGTGGGAAGGAGATCTGTTTGACAGGAAGACATTAGATGTAGAGGTTCCAAGTGAGGGAGAGCGGGTGAGAGCTGCAGAAGTGGCTTCTCATCTGGGTGGTGGCAGCGGTCTGGGCTCGCAGATGAAAGGGGGATTCCTTGTCCCACTGAACTTGTGATCATCACTGGGGGGAGAGTTGAGAGCATCCAGTCCCAGACACTGCAGAAGACACATATTTTCTGCACATGTCAGTGGGAGAGTCTGGTAAACTGCGGGATGCAAGCTGAGATGGTCAGGATAGATTAAATCAGGGATGGAGAAAAATGGTGACTGGAACCAATGATCTACACGCCTAAAGTGAGCCAAGAAGCCAGGCAATGCTCTTTGGTAGAGTTCCTTATCACATCATGTTAGAAGATTTCATGGTCTGAGAGACTTCCCGGGGAAGGCAAAGACTTCAGACTTTAGATCCAAAACAATCAGTGTTCCTGCAAGCCTGTGCTCTTACTGTGATACCATCCTATTATTTTTCACAGAGGAAGAGAATCCCCTCCTCAGTGTGTTTTGTACTGAATATTTGCTTTATTTGCTTTGGAATCTGTACAGGGTACACTAGATGAATTGACAATTACTATCCAAAATAAGCAAATCTTTGGAGTGGGGACTCTTCCAAGATACATTACCCAGTCACCTTTGTGATTTGAATTCCACTGACTCTCCCATGTCCTTTTTGGTGCATTTTTGGTGGTAAGTCTGATTCATGATGACTTTAGCACAGTGCAAAATGTGGCAGGCATGCTGTTGTTCTTTCTATATGCTTGATCCTTGCATGTCTCCCCTTACTGACTCCTCTAGCTTTGCCAGAAGAAATCGCCACTGAGGTACACCTGGAGAAAACAGGCTTTGGGAGCATCTAACTTGGGTTTTGATGCTTCTTGGGTAACAGTTATGGCTATCTCTGAAGCTTCCTTCCCCCTCTTTATTAATCACTGGCACAGAAAGTCAGGAGAACAATGTCTTCTTTTGCAGGAGGACATGACCCAGCATGTTGCTGACTTCTGCTCTCAAGCACAGAACGGTTACAATAACTTTTCATTTAACAGGTTCCTGTCAATAAATTGCACTTGGCAGGACCTTTTTAATTAAACTGCAGAGCTTTACCTGTGTAGATGTGACAGTTGGTGTGCTGTGCTTGTGAGCTCAGAAACTTTAGAAGATCATGCTGTCCCATGACTAAGACTCTTGATGGAGCCCCTTGGCTAGAGTTGATTACAAGGGATTTTTCCAACAAGAACAGTGCTAGTCCAATACAAATTCATAGCAGGAAGGTTTTGAGGATGGGACGCACAGACATGAGACCACTTTAGATTTTTATTTTTTCCTACTGAGAAAGTTGTCTTCCCTTGGTGCTTATTGCTCAGGTCTTCTGTCTGGATGTGTCTCATAGTGATGAGACCACCCCGAAAGGATCCAAAAGGTGACTTTAGGAATAGGATATGAGTACAGCCCAGGACAAAGACATCTGTGTTGGTGATGGTTTAAAGCTCCTGGCTTCCTACAAAACAGCATGCCATAGCAGCACGTTGAAGCTTTAGCTGTGGCCACAAGTCAAGATCATCTTTGAACTTTGATTCCCTTCCTCCTAAATAGCATGTTTTCTGTTTGTTTGGTTTTGTTTCCTTTTGGTTTTTAAGATTTTTTTCCATAATGAAAGAACAAAAAAAAAAATCATAAGTGCTGTTGGAGAGTCTCCCACGTATAAATGTTTTTCTGAAGCATTTGTTTGCTCTTTTTGCTCATGTGGGGCATGTCTTATCAGCTGCAGGTGTTGTGAGATAATTCTAAAGACAATAATCTAATGGAGTGGAAAAGTCAACCCACCTACTTGTCTATGCCAATAAATGTTCTAGAGGATGGTGAGGTGGGCAGGAATCGGGTCTTCTTGGCCCTAGGCTTCACCTCTCACTTTGTTCTTTGGGGAAATGGATAGAAATTCAGCTCCAGGGGGCTTTCAACATCTGAGTATGCAGCTTTACACTTCAAGTTCATATTCTCAGCATGTTATGTAGCATTCTGCTCTGAGAGGGAAGTTTAGAGACAAGAATGGAACATATGGTGGGGAGAGTAGGCAAGATTCAAGAAGGAAGATGGAGAAAAATACACAGGCAGCAGAGGATGAGTCTCAGCACCTGTCTGTGCTTGGCTTTCTGGTTTAAAGATGGAGATGACCGTTCTGACCTCCCTGGGTCTGTCAGGACTGGGGCCTGTGGTGAGGAAAGGAAGCTTTCGAAGAGGATTGAATTAGAGTTTACATGCTTCATTGGCTGAGTGCTTTTCCTTCATGCTCTGACCCAGGCCCTGAGCAAACAAAGTGAAGCAGGATTTGGCTGCAGCACACGTGATAGCCACTTCAGTTAGACTGATTTCAGAAGAAGGAGTAAATAGGAAAAAGAAACAGACTAGTGATTGTCTAAATATAAACAGATCCAGAGCATAAACAAACTGACTAGGAACAAAATGTTCTCTTGGTAAGAGGAGCAAAACTATCCCGCAAACCCCTGAAATCAAAAGGAGATCCTTTACTTAGAGTGAGCGCCCCTGGAAGAACTGTATATTATCTCTTGGTGGACTTTTCTCGTGGTTCATTGTCAAGTTTGAGTAAAGGTTGTGGTGAGGGATGGAGCAGACAGAATAGCATTCTAGGGATGGAGGTGGAAAGAGGTGGCAGAATGGTGTCCAAAGCTCACCCAGTCACTCTCACTGTGTTGGTGTAGTTAATCACAATTACATAGAGCCCCCACCCTAGAACGGAGAATTATTAGCCACGTTTTGTGAATGAGGAACTTCAAGTTCAGAGCGGTTAATGGTTACATGGTTGGGATGTGGCAAGTCCTAGCCTGGGTTTCTAACTTTCAAGTTCATGATTTATCTTAGGGATTATTCTGCCCTGAGAAGCTCTGAAACAAGAGTGGGAAGGAAGGAGGGAAGGAAGGAAGGAGGGAAGGAAGGAAGGAAGAAGAAAAGCAGGAAGAGAGGCGGAGAGGAGAAAGCCATGGGAGAGTCTGGGGGTGTCATGGGAATCTTGAGATATGTGACTTATATTCTGTTCCCGATTTGTACAAAGTTACTACTTTTCTTTTAAAAGACCGGTTAGAAGAAGGCTCTGAAGTGCAGGCATATTAACATCTAGTAAACACAAGAGGCATTGTCAGATTTGGGCTGGCAGGGATTTGGGGATGGCAGCTAGGAGGCAGAGGGTGACATTAGCTCAGGATGTGTTAGCGTGTCCTCCATGTTTGCACACCTGCTCATCAACGTCATCCTGAATGCCGTGCCTCCATTCTAGTATTCTGTAGCCTCATCTCATTCCTCTGCACAGCTGTGATCTTTCCTCTTCCTTCTTGGGTTGGCCACAGTATGTCTGACTTCCCTGTGTCTTTTGCATGTGCTTTGCCTTAACTAGTGCTAAATAATATTTGTGGAATCGATAGAAGTGTAGTTTTGAAGTCAACACAGTGACCGAGTCAAGAGTCGGAACCTGAGAAAGGTCATGTATCGGCTTGGGTTTAGATCTCACTCACCTGAGGCTACTTTGGGCCTCACACCTTCCTCTCTCTTCCCTCTTGGAGCCCTCTAGAATTGGGGAGATAATATTATTAATTACCAATATGTAATATAGCTTTGTGGCGGAATGGTGGATGGTAAGTGCAGCTTAGCCTGCACAAGATTTTGGGTTTGGTCTACAGAACTGCTAAAGAAAATATGAAGCTGCTTCCGGTGCCCACAGGAGACATGGAGTAAGAGGAGAGATGAATAACACTTGCTGAATACTTTCTAACCCAGAAATGTTTAAATTGGATTTTCTTGACTACTGCAGAACAATGACATTTGGACAACATTTTGGGGGCAAAACCAGAGCAAAATAACAAGAACAACAAAAGTCGGTTGTGTGCTCCACAGGCCCATCACCCTGGTGTGTGCTCCACAGGCCCATCACCCTGGTGTGTGCTCCACAGGCCCATCACCCTGGTGTGTGCTCCACAGGCCCGTCACCCTGGTGTGTGCTCCACAGGCCCATCGCTCTGGTGTGTGCTCCCAGGTATATTGCCCTGGTTTTGAATTCTCTTAGCATGCCTCTAGAATGTGTTGTGAAGGTCAGCTACCCTCTTTCACTCCTTCAATGCTTCTCAGGTCCATGCAACACAACCTCCTCTTCCTTCTAGACAAGTCCCTACTGAGTAAGGCTCACCAACCCTTGAAACCAGCTTAGCAAATACTTGGTGCCGAATGTAATGCTTTGAGGCTTCTGGCTCCAAATCCTGATTTCCTGAATACATTCAAGATATGGCATTAAGGATATCGTTTAGTACTGGAAAGTGGAAGCAAGAGGATCCTAGGTTCAAGGCCAGCTTAGGCTACAACTTAAATGTTGATTTATGATGACTGCAAAGCTGCGTGGGGCCTAAATAGGTCCAAATTTGCCAAGAGAAAGGTCTCCACAAACACCCCAGCTCTAACTCTTAGCGTCACTGGGATTCTGTTAAAGTCATCAGTAGAGACAGGGGACGGGGCTGATTGGGGGCCTTAACCCTCTGTGATGAGATTTCTTTTGAAGAGGATTGAAGAAGAATCACAGCCAAATGACAGCCGGCAGCAACTTCAATGTCAACAGTCAAGGGTAAGGAAGAGTTGGCGTGTGGAGGGGATGGGAAGAACCCATACAGACACGTTTCTATGTTCTTTTATATTTACCCCCCTGTGTGTGTGAGAGAGGGGGGGGGTATAGAGGTTAGAGAATAAGAGTCATTTTTTTCCTTCCTCTCTGTGGGTCTGGGGCTAGGACTCAGGCAGCAAATGCTTCTGTCCACTGAGCCATCTTCTTAGTGTTACACCCGTGTCTACACAGGCACATAGAAAATTGGAAACTAGGAGCACCATAGGGGAGATGGGGCCAAAGTCCCCTCCCCAAAATCCCCTCTTTTATTCTGCTTTCTCCTCTCCTTCCCCATAGGAGGAACATAGTGCATTTGTAGTTTTTGGCCAAACTGTTAGGTAGCCAATCAGATGTTAGCAGGCTTGAATGTCATGAGTATGGCCCTTTCTTTTACAATCAGCAGTTTGTATGGAAACTGCAGGACTCTGATTGTTGGTCAACAGAATGGCAGAGATCTGACATTCTAAACTGCACAGAAGAGCATGAGATTACTATTTAGCCAGAACAAAGACATACCATTGTCTTCTCCCTCAGAGTTAATTCAAGTGGGCCCGAATCATCCCGGGAGGAACTATGACCCAAGAAAGCTATTTTAGAGGTTCTAATAGTATAATGCCTAACCATGTAGGTGGGCACAGTGGTTCTTTTGGCCACCATCTCCCCTCATCCTTGTGATCAAGTCTGTCTTCTACACTCCACATGGTGTCCCCCTTTGGAACTCACTTGGTGGGGAATCACAAAGACCAGGAAACTGAGGAGCCAGAGTGAGATCCTAGTAACCAGCGTTTTCTGAGGTTTTGTCTGACCCTTGGTGGCTTGCTCCCTCAATCTGTAGGACTGCAGTGCTGTGTCCTCTGGCTCTTCTTGCTCTCTGCCCTGACTTCTCACACATCTGGCTCCTTTAAGTCTCCCTTAAACCACTCTCCAGTCCCAACCACATAGTCCCCGCTCCTCTGCCTTCCCCCCTCTGTCTTGTTTGGTTTCCTTTCCTCCCCTCTCCCTCCCCACTCTATAGCAGTCTCAAATTTGCTAAGATGAATCTTTTTTAGTAAACCTTCCATAGTATTTTACATATCAGACACTCTCCCCTAACAATGAAGTAATAAGACGGTATCTGGGATGTAGCTCAGTGGTAGCATACCTCTTTAGCATGTGCAAGGCCCTGAGGTTCATCCCCAGAACCATATGTATCTTAGTGAAATCTCTCCAGGAATGCATCTGGATTAGTTGCTTTTCTTTATTTATTTTTATTTTCTAAAAATTAAAGCAAAACACCACCATTACTCAAATAAGAACACATGCATTCTTCTTATATCTCTGTAATATAGGCTTTGAGGTAGATGGTGTAATTTCTATTTCCAGGTTTCAAGATGAACACAGAAAAAGTCATTTTGAAGACAGAGGCCTACACCTAGCATTTGCCTAGTGCAGGCAGCCCACTACATAGAAACCTGCCATTCCCAGGAAGTTTAGGCTTTTTCTGAGACAAACAAATTCAGAACCAGAAGCTGTTCTGGGCTAGGGACACATGAGGGGGTTAGGGCTTCAGATGTATAGTTTTACTCTGGGCTAAACTCTAGCAAAAGGGGAAAGTTTTGTTTGTTTGTTTTTGAGAAAATTCTGAAGTCAATTTGTCGTCCACAGTGGTAGCTCCAGGAGTATAGTGGGAGAAGGTCTTGCACTCTCAGGAAGATTAGAGAAGAAAGCCAGGGCATAAGGAGAGCGAAGTGTCTGATGGGCACAGACCCCTTGTCACCCCTGCTCACTTCCTGCTGAAGAAGAGGCTGGGTGGCTGAGAGACCACTGTTTGCATTCTAAAATCCTATCTTTGAATTGAAGAAAGCAGCATGGAAATGTGGGGGATTACAAAGCTCTCCAGAAAGCTCAGTGCTAACTGCACAAAGATTCTATTGTCTAGGAAAGGCAACAGTTCAAACTACCTTTGCCTGTGTCTCCCTGACCTTTTGGATGGGCCTGGAGGGCTTTTTGGGGGAAGTGAGGAATGCTGTGTGTTGATTGTTCCCAAACCACTTCCTGTATGCAGAGATTGATTTTATTTTTAAGCTCTAGGCTTTGGCATTCTCTTTGCTTTATATCTTTTTGATTCTGCGATGTGCCACGTGTACTGTTTATACATGTGATTATAGCACAAGTGTCCAAATACTTACATTGTGGATTTGAGAATAAAACTGATGGTGGGGAGGGAAAAAGGTGTGGTTATCACGAGAGACAGAAGAGGCTGTGGAGAAGGAAGGAGGAAAAATGAGTCCCAGGCCTTCCAGCATGACTGAGGTGGGGTTCAGACCCTCTACTGTCCCCTTGATTACAGCTGCCAGACAGATGACTATAACCCAGACACAGGACTGTGGAGGGGGCTTCCCCCACCTCCTCTCCCCACCCTCCCTTGACACATATGTTCATTCATTTTCTTGGCTGAGCATTTGGGATTTTTCTATTGTCATTGTTCTTTGAGACTGGCTTTGCTCCCCTTGATTGTTAGGGCATTGCCTTAAAAGACCATTTCATTACATCAGTGCTGTAGATCTAGAAATGTGGGAGATGGATGGGATAGGGAATGGTGAGTGAGCAGCCTCCCCGAAGAAGGTCAGATCTCAAGGCACAGACACTGACAATGGCTTGAGACAGCCACAGATGAGAGCTCCCAAAACAGTCTGGTTGCAATATCCCAGGGCTTAACCATACATACTTGTCCCAAATGCTTAATGCAACTACCCAAGGCACCACACCCTTTGGAGAGGATGACCGACATTGTGGTATGGGAGATGACTGCATTTAAGGCTAATGGTAGTGTCTGCTGATGTCATTCCCATTTCCTTTATCACAGAAACTGTTTGGAATTCTTTTTCCACTTACCTTCAGACAGCATTCACAAAATTGATTCCTAAAGCACTAACTCCATTTCCACTTCACAGTGAAAGGCTTGGGAGTCTCTGGCAGGGTCTGTGGTTAGGTCTGTGCCTCTAAGCTTGGAGGAAGGAGTGTTGCTTCTATTCTACCTGGTTCACTAATGTCCCTTCGGTGGTGATGGATCTGGTAATGGCAGGGAGAAACGCTGCCTTCAGATCCAGATCCGGTCCTAACATCCAAGGACAAGCGGAGGTGCACATCTGTGTATCTAAATATTTCAAACCCATCACTAACTGATGCCAATGTCTGGCAGGCTGCCTGCTGAGGACCCTTAGAATCTGTCTCCTCAGCCTGGAAGCTAGTTCCCTGGAAAATGAAGGAGTATGCTCCTTCAGGAAGCATCCTTGCTTTCATGAGTTGAATATCCTTTTGCTGGGTGAGGTGGACGCTGAGCCTATGCCCAGGATGCCTAATGGGCCACTGGTGCCATTGAAAGTCAGGATGGGGACCAAAGAACCAAGATAAGTTCCCACTAATACATTTTAGGTGGAAAATCTGGATTTTAAAGTGGTTCTGAGAACTTCCCGAAGTAATGTCAATGGAGCAGACGTAAAAGTAAAATAAACTTGCTGAGACATGGGTAGCAAACCTTTAACTTTTCCTCAGCTTCAAGCAAAAGGCCAGGGCAGAAGCTGTGACCTTTTCCTTCCTCCCCAGCCTTTCAACACACCCACACGTGAGAGCTCTGAGTCACTAGTGATTTCCACCAGTGGCCCTTTGCTTCACACCCCCTTCCTTTTCCTTTAATTTTTTTATTCAATCAATTAGCAAACTTTCTGGAAATGTCCTTTCAAGATCCCCCCCCCCCCCTGAAAAAACAAAAATCTCAGTTTTGGTGTTTGTAGGTTAAGCAGTTGAGCAGGAATTTTCTAAAACTCCAGGTCCTGACTGGAGTCCTGGGCCTGGTTCTTCCATGGTCCTGCTCCTTCACACTTCTCAGCAAGCCTGGACAAGCCTGAGGGGGTTATCCTGTAGTATCCAAGGGAGACCCAGTGCAGTTACAGGCTTATCAGTGAAAGAGGGAGGGTGAAGCAAGAAGAGGGAGGGGCCATGAGTGACAACTGGCTTGAAGGCTGGACAGGGACAAAAGCCAGGAAGGCAGTTTCTGGGCACAGCAAAGACAAGGTAAGAGATGATCGTGTAACCGGAAGGTCCCTACCCTGCCACGCCACTGGAGACTCATTTCTATTTCTAATCTCACTGCTTCAGTCAAGGCGGGAGACATCTAGGTAGAGTGAACAGGTCTAAGTATTAATTAGGGAGAGTGACAAATGGACCTCTCTCTGATTTCTAGGGAAATATCTAATGAACATAAGAAGTCAGAAGACTCACCTAAAATCTAGTAACAAAGACTACATCTCTGAAGAGCTAAAAAGAATGTCGAGCTGGTTTGCCAATATCCATCTAAAATGAAGAGTTTCATATAGTGCCAACCCACTTTTTGTAATTTTCTAAAAGCTAGGTTTTCTTTGATTTTAAAGAACCCTCTGCTTTACTTGAATTCAAGCTTAGCCATGAAAGGTTAGTTATTTTCCTCTTCTTCTCCTTCCTCCTCCTCCTGCTCCCTTTTTACTTTTACTGATTCTTTGCGGAGTCACATCATGATTCTGTTCCCACTTATCGCCCTGTCTCCTCGAATCCACCCTCTGCCCTTGCTACCCTCCCCAAAACAAAACCAAATTTAAAAGAAAAACCCCCAATCCAACAAAACAACAAACACACAAAGGATTGAAGATTTTGTCATGGAAGCTCATTGAGTCACACCTTTACCCTTTAGTTCATTACTTCCACGGTCATTGGTCTGGCTGGAGGCCCTGGTTTATGCTCTGCTGCACCAATAATGAGCCCCACTGGGGGTCCTCTTAGATACCCTGACCTGTGTGGTGGAGACCCTCCTGTTTTGGATCTGTAGGTTTATCCCTTTCACTTGTTCCAACAGTTTATAGATTCGGTGGAGGTTGGGATGGGCCAACTCATAGCCCTGGTCCTGGGCCTGGGTGGTAGGGGTTGGTCAGCCTGTCAGCTTTCCTCCTCATTGCAAACCTGGGCTAGCTCTTAAGCACTGCCTAGGCTAGCTCATTTGATGCAGCCTGCAGCAAAGAGCAGGCCTCCTGCTCCCAGATCCTCAGATCTGGGTCATCCACACTCACAACATCAGGGGCCAGCTCTACTGTTTTGTCCAGATGTGGTGCAGAGCCTCTTCTCCTGATTGCCTAGGAAGTTGAGGGAAGGGGAGGGTCAGCTCTCCAGCTCTCATAACAGTAGGGTCAGCTCTGGTGTGCTGTTTAGGGGGAGTTCAGGGCCTGCTCTCTCTGTGCCGTAGCAGGACTAGTTTTCTCACTTCTCCGAGTTTTTAATCCAGCCAGTCCAATTATGTTTTTTAAGAAACATTGTACATAAGAGGGCTTCTTTGTTATTATTTTCTCATTTATTTTACATACCAATTACATTTTCCCCTTTTCTCATCCCCTCCCATTTACCTACCCCTCCATCTCCAGAGAGGGGCAGGCCTCCCTTGGGAGTCAACAAAGCTTGGCATATCAAGTTGAGGCAGGACCAAGCTCCTCCCCTTGCATCAAGGTTGGGCAAGGCAACCCAGCATGGGCATGGGTTTCCAAAAGCTACCTCAAGCCTCTGGGTCAGGTACTGATCCCATTACTAGGAACCCTACAAACAGACCAAGCTACACAACTGTCACCCACATGCAGAGGGCATTGGTGGGTCCTTTGTGTACTCCCTAGCTGTTTTCCAGAGCTCAGGTCAGCTGTGGGTTTCCCTCTCATGAACTTGAACCCTGGGTTCATATAATCCTTCCTCTCTCTCTCTCTAGCAGGACTCCTGGAGCCTGGCCACTGCTTGGCTATAGATCTCAGCATCTGTTTCTTTCAGTTACTGGATGAAGACTCTCTGATGACAATTAGGGTAGTCACCAATCTGATTACAGGGGGAGGCCTGTTCAGGCCACCTATCCACTATTTTTAGGACTCTTAGCTGGGGTCATCCTTGTGGATTCCTGGGAGTTTCCTTGGCACCAGGTTAACCCCCAAATGCCCACCTTCCATCAAGACATCTCTTTAATTATTCCCATCTGTCTGGCCCCTACCTACACAACCCAATCCCTGATGTTCCTATATTTCTACTCCTTACCCCCTAGGCCACCACTTTACCCAGGAAATCTCTTCTATTTCCCCTTTCCAAGGAAATTCATAGGTCTCTTTTGTAACCCAGCCTCTTTGGTCTGTGGATTGTAGCGGTTATCCTTTATTTTACAGCTAATATCCACTCATGAGTGAGTACATACATGCTTGTCTTTCTGGGTCTGGGTTACCCCACTCAGGATGAGTTTTTTTTTTCTAGTTCCATCAATTTGCCTTCATATTTCCTGATTTCATTTTTTTCCCTACAGTAATACTCCATTGTGCTTCTTAATATATTTTTATTTTCTAAAAATACAGCTAAAATAAGTTACTAGGTTGATTAGTTCTAAAGAGCAGAAGGCACCTGTATTAAAACAATCAATGGAAATGCTTCAAATTTTCCTTTGGTGGATGAATTATGTGAGTTATCTGCACCCTATTAGACCCACACCACAGTACTGAATTGTACTCCTCAGAAAGGTCTGTTATTTCAGCATGTTTTAAAGCACATGTTTCCTTTCTAAATCGGCAAGCCTTAATATTACTGGGTATGGAAATGACAAATTTTAAATGTCAAAAATTTCTCACATTGTATTTTCAAAGAGAACAGACCCCACCAATGTGTATGGTTGAAACTTTAAAAGCTCCAAGCAAATGTTCACTTCCAACTGAAGTTCTGTTCCATATGCCTGGTGGAGTCCCTTGAAACATGTGTTTCTCATCCAGTTGTTTCTGTCCAGGGACAGGCCCTTGTGGTGAGTGCAGACGCCTTGAGTGAGTGTGTGTTGCTATATGAACAAAGCCATGCCCAGGACTCTAGAAGGAATAACAGCAAAGCCTCCCTCCTACCCCTCGGGGTGGTGATGCTTTGAGAGAAATGTCAAAACCTCCCTTGATCCAAATGTGATGCTGATAGTGTTCAGGAACCCTGGATGTTTCTGGCCTGAAGACTGTGTTTCTACAGAGATTGTTCCTATTGAGATAAACTAGATCTACCTCCTTGTTTATTTGTGTGTAATAACCCTGCCTCCATGCTCAGCTATGTGCTTACCTGCCTCTCTGTTCAGGGAGCTTCTGACTGCTGAGACTTCTCCAGCAGAGAACCCAGTCTACCTGACCCTGGCTTTGGTCTTGTGCGTTCCTCTGTGTTTGTCATTCCTTTATCCCCTCTCAGTCAGGTCCATCACCCAATCACAGGGGTGGAGCACTGCTGGACACAGGAGGCCTTAGCTGGTATTCGGGTTCACTGAGCAATACACCTACAGTAAATTGTTTGATGCTGTGAGTCTTTATGGGGATGAGTAAGGCCAATCACACAGTTATTGCCAGGTTACCAAAGATAAAATAGTCAGCTCATGCTGTCCACACAGACCTTAACTCTTTTCTCAAACATTTAAGTGACAAGCTTTCCTAGGTCACATTAACCCTTGGCCTGCTGCTTGCTCTCCTTCCCTCTCTCCTTCCCTCCCTTCTTCCCCTCTCCTTTCCTCCCTCCCTTTTGCCCACCACACCCTGTCTTATCAGTGAGAACATCTCTTCCCTAGCCTGTGCATCTGTTCTATTCAGCCATCTTGAGTATGAATAGAAAATATCTTGGGTCTCATTTTTTATCTTACCTGGGCTAGCTTTGTCTAGAAACCCCACTTTCACACCTTGTTGCCCCCTGTTGTATGAAGTTTCTGGTCCGAGCTTTCAGGCCTAGCCTCATGGTTTGGATTCACAGACCTGCAGACCCACAGTCCCACGGAGACACACAGTTGCTTACATTAATTTTAAGCTGATTGACCTAGGGCCCAGGCATATAACTTGCTAAGTCTTTACCCTTAAACTAACCCATGACTCTTATCCTGTGCAGCCATGCAGCTCAGTACCTTTTCTCAGAGCAGCATAGTTGTCCTCTGCATCTGGCTTCTCTGTAGCATTTCTGCTCTGTTCTTCCTGTTCCCAGAGTTTTCTTAGTTTGGTAGCTTCACCCCCACTTCCTGTCTGCCTTTGGCCAATCAGTGTTTTTTTATTAAATAGGTGAGACAATTATTTACAATGTAACATCACAAATCCACTACATATCCCCTTTTCTCTTTTTAAAACAGGAACTGCAAATCTAATTACCTTTGCATAATTTTTTTCACTGTTATTTATAACAACTTGTAACCAATACTGTTAATAAAGATAAACATCCATGATCCATTTTTTGGGAATGTGGGCTTCATTCTCTAGGCTATTTCCTGCTGAATGGGGGCATTGGCAATCACATAGGGAGCTAAAGAAAATTTAAGATTATGGATAAGTCTTTAGTGGAGTAGTCTCTAAGGCTGAATATTTTCAGTCAGTCTCCTTGAAGTAGTTTTGGATATAGAGCTCAGAGGAAACTTCAGCAGAGGTGCTCTAAAATGCTGAATTATCTGGGTCATCCATTTCCATAGGAGACTCTTCAAGAGGTCTTCCTCTATCAAACTTTATCTTCTTTATCCAGGAATAAATCCACAGCCTTTCATTTTCTGTGGAAATAAAAAGAAAACCTCTTCTCCAAAGTAGTATATCCATTGATTTCAATTTTAAAGTCAATTCATTTACAAAATATATAGGTTGGATTAAGCCAGCAACATTTATAATCAACTGTCTTTTATCAGTTTTTACTACTTCATTTTCAGTCAAGAAACTTAAAGACAAGACAATAGCACACAGTATCCAGACACTCTTTGTAATTTTCATCTTTACGTGGCTATTTTTTTTTTTACTCTATTTCTTTTTTAAGGGCTTTCTCTACCCCTTTTCTTTTTTCTTTTCTCCCTCTAAGCCTATGTGTACATATATTTTAACACACTCTAAACCAGGATGAGGATTAGAGTTCTCACTCAGATTCCTTCACAGTCATATGGTGTCAATAAAAGCTTTCCTTGGCTATGTTATTGCTTGGGGTGAAGCAAGAAAGGTAGGCCTCAACACCAGTTCTTAACTTCATAGTCTATTTCTCAGCATTGTAGGCTCTCTGTGACCCCCTCAGACAGCCATCTCAGCATATGCAGCAACACCTCAACTCCAGGGTGGAGAAAAAAACATATGCTACTCATAAATTAAGTGAATATGACTAAGTTGTCATAATTTTTGTTTTTATTTACTAAAATGGTGATGGGCTGAATTCCATCAATAGGTAATAGTTTAAAGAAAGAAATGGTTTCCATGTGATTTATTCAAAGCCTGATTATTAAATACTGGTTTTTTTTATCATCATGCATGAATGCTCAAGGAAAAAAATAACTTATGGGAAAAAGTTTTATTTTGGCTCATAATTTGAAAAGAGTAGTACCCATCATGGTGGTGAAGACATGGTGTGGTCCATGGTGGCAGGAGTATGTCAGGACCAGAAAGTGAAGAGAGGTGAATGTTTGGTCTCAGCTAGGTTCTCCTTTTATTCAGGCCAGAATTCCAGCCCCAAGTTACACAATGGTGGTGCCCATGTTTAGAGCAACTGTTGCATCTTTAGTTAACCTTTTTCTGGGTCCAGCCTCACACAAAAACTTATCTGTACCTGTCAGGTGATTCCAAGCCCAGCAAGTTTATGACAAATGTTAACCATCATAAGCCATCATCTTTCTCCTGACAAGAGACTGACTGGAAATGCTATTGGCTTAAATAACTGAACCTGACAGCCAGGGAAACTAAGTTTGAAAATCTTCAAAGGGTCAGAGAGTATGGACAAGGCCTGCAGGATGCTTTGAATATTTCTGGGTCAACTATGTTTAGGAGTAAAAGTATCCAAAGATATACTTCCACGTCGATAAAACATGAAGGTTCAGTTCTTCCTTAGTCAGATATCTCAAATACCATACCACAAAGCTACCACCATACAACACACCATACAACACACCACACCACACACACACACACACACACACACACACACACACACACACACACACATATACACAACACCTCCACCACAGCACAGAACACACACACACACACATACACACACACACTACCACCACCATGCCACACAACACACAACTTCCACCATACAACACACCATACCACACACATACATGCATATACATACCGCCTCCACCACAGCACAGAACAAACACACACATACACACACACATTACCACCACCATGCCACCTAACACAAAACTTCCACCATACAACACACCACACCACACACACACATACATGCATATACACACCACCTTCACCACAAACAGAACACACACACACACACACACACACACACTACCACCACCATGCCACACAACACACAACTACCACCATACAACATACCACACACACACACACACACACATACATGCATATACACACCACCTTCACCACAAACAGAATACACACACACATTACCACCACCATACCACACAACATGCAACTACCACCATACACCACACCACACACACATACACATACATGCATATACACACTACCTCCACCACAACTCAGAACACACACAAAAACAACCACCATATCACAGAACACATATACACATATACCCCAAGTAAAACAATACAGCCAACTGAGCTTAGAAACAAAAGCTCTGAGTTTCAAATAAAAATATTTTGATATCCAAAATGGCAATAGTTAGAATGGACATGATGATGGAAGATAGGGTAGACCATAACTCTCCTCGCTGCTACAACTCAAAAAGTCAGTTATACGGCAGACAGTTGGAACAATGGGATCACAGCAGAGACCTCAAATTAGATAAGAAACATAGACTTTATGTATGCTGTGTATGTTAACATGTCCAAAGTCATAGATAGCATAAAGGATTTAGGGTAGGGTAGAAGGCAGTGTGTTTGTCTTGATCATAGCTGAAATTATTGTGACTAATATACACTGTGATAAGACTAAGGATGCCAACAAGATAGAGGAAAAATACCTATTCTCCTCAAGGATGTGGAATGGGACTATAAGACATAAGTACACAGAAACTAATTTAAATGATAACAATTATGAGCAACATTATAGGAAGTGTCTCTGAAAAAGATTAACCAAGCAATGTGCAGTTTTGCTGGTGATTGGTGGAGAGGGAGCTGGGGGTGGGGTCTCTCAATTGTCTGTTTCTCTTCATATTCAAAAACCAAAAGTGATCTGATCCAGATGTTTCTAGCGCTCCAAAGCACTGAGATGTGATATTTGCTAGCACCTTGTTCCCAATGAGACTTCAGGGAATATAGGGCTGTAAGTGACCCAATGGAGGGCCTGTGTTATAACTCCTGGATCTTTGGAAAGATTCTAGAGAACAAAATTGCACATTGAAGTTGTACAATGGTCCTCATTCTGGATGTACCAATTAATGTTTAGCATGCCTAAAAAAAAAAAAAAAAAATTACAGTATTGACCAGATGTACACAATAGGTTGTTTAGGATCAGTAGCTTATGTGGGGGCTGTGAGTCTTGTGAGTCTTTCAAGAGGCCCTGCAACCAGATACCAGAACGGAATTAATGAGCAGCAGATGGCAATGCTTTCCTTGGTGATTATACGGACCCTAACATTCCTCAGAGTGGTAATTGTGGGTTCCATCGGTACCTCTGCTAAAAAGATAAATCCTATGAAGCTAGACTAGGAGCTTTTTTCTTTCTTCTCCCAAACCTTCTTCCTTCCTTTGTACCTCACTCTCTGAAAATTTCAGCAGCCGGGTGACTTGCGCATAGTTTAGACGAGCGTGCTGATTAGCCGCTTGGTCAATCAGAAGAAGAAACCAAGGAGCCGAAGGCAGTTAAAGTCCTGCCTCTTATACCGAAGAGCAGTGACTACAAAGAAAGAGAAGAGAGGAAGGCAGGGCGGAAAAGAGGCCCCAGGGAGAGCACAGACACTGTAGGGGATGGGCCTGGGCTGCATGGGCCTGGGCTGCACAGGATTGGGCTTCAAGGGACTAGGCTGCATGGGCCTGGGCTGCACAGGATTGGGCTTCAAGGGACTGGGCTGCATGGACCCAGCAATGTATATGGTGGTGTGTGAGGTGAGGCAGAATTCACATGCTGCTCATGTGTGTTGGGTTATCCTATGTGGCCAGCACCAGGAGAATTCAAAGGTGGGTAAGCACTGTCTGTGTATCTGTCCTCCAGGGTTTTTTTTTTTTTTTGTGGGTGTGTTGGGGAGTGTGGACATATGTCTGGGGATGCATATAAAGAGTGCATTGGGGACATAGCAGAGGAACTTGTTTGTCACTTGTACTTTGGCTAAAAAGGCTCTATCTACATAGGAGGGGACACTTGAACTTCACCTTAAAGGTTGAGTGCTTTTTCCTGTTTCTGCCGATGGAAACACGTACATTAAGAATTAATAACTCGTTGGGTTGTGGTGGTGGTGCATGCCTTCAATCCCAGCACCCAGGATGCAGAGGCAGATGGATCTCTGTGAGTTTGAGGCTAGCCTGGTCTACAAAGCAAGTTCCAGGATGACCAGGGCTACCAAAGAAACTTGTCTCAAAAAAAAAAAAAAAAGAATTAATAATTCTATTACCCCATTAGATAGTGTTCAACAGCCTAGGCCATCCAAATTTTTTTATTCAGTATGACCTGTGTGTGCTTTAAGACAACATGCCTAAACTCTGTCAACCCTTTTAATCTTCTAGTTTTGAGGGATCCTCACATGAGTTACCAGAACCTGTGTTTAGTTAGTGAATTTATCTTAGATTATACATACACCTTTTTATTCTACATAGTTTCCCCATTACTGTATTACAAATCCCTACTATCTTTGACACACAGCCCTAGTACTCTGTCACATAAGGCATGGGGGAATTCACTAATTGGGAAATTAGTGAATGAATATGTAAAGAGCTGGTAACCCAGAGGATTATACTTGATTCATCTGGGAACTATAGTCCTCACACCTGGGCCCTTTCGGATTAGGGAACTTTGAATTGCCTATCTAGGTCAGTCCAAGCTCTATCCCAGGACTATTTCATCTCACTATATTAAATGATCATATTTACATCAGAGAAGCTTTGGGTCAGGCATGTTTTCAGAAGAATATTCCCTACGACTGGGAAAATTACTCTCTGGGGAAATAGCCCCAGTCAAAGCTGATACTCAGGATTCAGCAAGGGACAAGAGCAAAGCCATTTGCTCTGGTGTCCAAACTCCTACCTCATCTTTGAGTCTATAACATGCTTTAAGTTCTTAATCAAAATTGGTTCAAGATTCCAGTTCAGATGTTTAGAGGTTTCCAAATGAACATGATTCTCTTATTTGGCTGCACATTGGGACCCCATATCTTCACCCTAGACCTACTGAGTCAGAATGTCTGAATGGCTTGGGATTCTATATTTGTAAAAGGTTCTCTGAGTAATACGGTTGATGAGGCAGGCTGGTGAACCACTGCTGAATAACAGTCTGGTTATAATAGTTAAGTACATGACATTGATTCCAAATTGAGACTATGATATGGGTTGAACCCTGATTGAGCTCATCAATGAGGCAATGTGTATGCACATGGATAACATATCCAATGAGCCCCAGGTTTAAATTTCTGTTTGCCTTACAGGGTTAACATGTCCCTCTAATGTTAGAATTTTGTAGTTTACTCTCCCAAGAGTTCACCTCATCTATCCTGTAAATCCATGAGTGGAGGCATACATAGATTTTGGTTTTTCTTTCTTTCTAGTAATTCAGAATGCAGGTCAGACAATGTAACTCTTCTCTCTGTAAATGAGAAGCGTCGTAGTAACAAATCCAGGATGTTAATATGCTGTTATTATCTCTAACTTAATTACTGAATGCCAGGTCATCCACTACGCCTTCATATTAAGAGGAATTTATAAACTTATCTGACTAGCTACTTAAGGAGTGACTTTTAACTTTACATGACCAACGTGGGAGGTTCAAGATGAAGCTGACTAACACGGGGATGAGCAGGTCATAGGGATCCTAGCCCCGTGAATCACTCTTCTATTCCTCGGGAAGAAGTGAGGGGAAATAACAGGAAATCCAAAATACAAGTATGATGTAATTTTATTTTAATGAAATTAAATGAAAAGCAAGTCTTGTAAAATAAAGTGCTTTTGCAGATTAAAAATTGCATCAACTGATAAAGGAAATAAGAAATAATCAAGTTACTTGGAAAGTTCCAACTTAATCAAAATTGGTAAAAGGTTCCAATTCAGATCCTTAGACACAAGAGGTTCCCAAATTAATATAAGAGAGGAGATTCCTCCCGCCCAAGTATCTGAAAGTATCTTCACAAGAAAATACTTATTTTACATTTTTAGATAACAACATAAAAAATACAAATAACCCTGATAACCAAATAATCAGAAATCACAGCATAGATGGAAGAAAACATAGTTACACTTAAAATTAGTTGTTAAATCACTACTGGATTCTTTAAAATTTCTCAAACATAGAAAGAAACATTTTTTGAGAAGCTACTATCTCGGAGACCTGTGCATAAACAAGTATTTCCAGTAGCTGGCTGTAATAAAGAAGAGTTACAACAAAGTCTTTCCAAGAATACACTTGAGGTTACTGAACTTCTACTACAATTTATTACTTACAAAGAAACTGGAGCTGTATTTCCCCATAGTGACATCTTTGCATAATAGAAATATTCAAAATCAAGGCCAACAGATATTACTCAAGACACGTTATTATGCTAAGAAATGCAAATAAAATGATTCTTGTCACCCTGTAGCAGAACAAAATTAGTTCAATATAACAATATCTTTCCGTGTAAAAAATTAGCCCTCACCTGGAGGCTTGCTGTTTCCTGAGTACTGATGAAATCCAATAACTAAAGTATTAAGATATGTCTGACAGAGTTCTATCTTGAGTTGAAAATTTATTTGATGTATACATTCTAGTGGAATGGTGAGTATTTAGTTATGTTTATTTAATAAGGCAATTAATTGAAATACAGAGCTATTAAAATGTTGCCTATTGGTGAGTAAAGAAGTTCACATAAGTTTCTTAGCCAAATGTATTATTATATTTTAAGATGTAATATTTTACTCCCCTGATGCATATGTGGATATAGAGAAATACCTGTAAAATTAATTATATCTGAAGGGGTAAACAAATAAAAGGACTTAATAGGACCTAGTTGCTAAACTTTTAGATTGCAGGTTTGTATGTTGTTGCGTATTTTAGCAAGAACCAAATTTAAAGTTTGGAAATTTAAAGCTCTAAAATTATATTCCTCATAATTTTATCCCTTGTGACATATTTTCATGTAAGCAAGCCTATATTTCTTTGATCCCTACAGGCATAGAAAATAGGATATGATATTAGAATTCCTCAACTGATAGAAATCACAGTGTGGTTAGCTGTGTCATTGCCCAGGATACATGGATGGAGACATGGATTTGCTGGCTCGTACATTCAATAGAAAGTAAACCATTTACCTTAACTTTACTGGTGATAGGCATACCATCATTGTGACCTAGAAAAGGAACATGGAAGCCTGTTCAGAAGCATTTTCTATGAACAATAGGAGGACCAGCTTCATCATATTCCTGCTTACTAATCCACATCTGCTGAAATGTGGACAGGCTGGCCAGGATGGAGCCCCCAATCCAAACAGAATACTTGCGTTCTGGGGGAGCGATGATCTTGATTTTCATGGTACTTGGTGCCAAGGTCACAATTTCCTTCTGCATCCTGTCAGCAATGCCTGGGTACATGGTGCTGCCTCCAGACAGCACTGTGTTGGCATATAAATCCTTGCGAATGTCCACATCACACTTCATGATGGAATTGAAGGTTGTCTCATGGATCCCACTGGACTCAATGCCTAAAAAAGAAGGCTGGAAAATGGCTTCTGGGCACCGAAAGCGTTCATTCCCAATGGTGATCACCTGTCCATCAGGAAGCTCATAGCTTCTTTCAAGTGAGGAGGATGCAGCTGCAGAGACCATCTCCTGCTCAAAATCCAGGGCTACATAGCACAGCTTCTCTTTGACATCCCGCACAATCTCCCGTTCAGCCGTGGTCGTGAAGTTATAGCCTCGTTCCGTCATGATCTTCATGAGATAATCAGTTAGGTCTCTGCCTGCCAGATCCAGTCGTAGAATGGCATGGGGCAGAGCATAACCTTCATAGATGGGCACAGTGTGAGTGACCCCGTCCCCAGAATCCATCACGATACCTGTAGTCCTCCCTGAAGCATAGAGGGACAGAACAGCTTGGATAGCCACATACATGGCAGGCGTGTTGAAAGCCTCGAACATAATCTGAGTCATCTTTTCCCGGTTGATTTTGGGATTGAGTGGCGCCTCAGTGAGAAGAATTGGGTGCTCGTCTGGTGCTACGCGCAGCTCATTGTAGAAAGTATGGTACCAGATCTTCTCCATATCGTCCCAGTTGGTGACAACCCCATGTTCAATGGGATACTTCAGAGTCAAGATGCCTCGCTTACTCTGGGCCTCATCTCCCACGTAACAGTCCTTCTGGCCCATACCTACCATGACCCCCTGATGTCGGGGACGGCCCACCATGGAGGGGAACACAGCCCTGGGGGCATCATCGCCCCCGAAACCTGCCTTGCACATTCCTGACCCATTATCTACTACCAAGGCAGACAGATCATCGTCAACCATGATTGCTGGCTAGGATCTTCCAGATGGATGAACAGAAGTTCTAGATGATGGTGTACAAGAAAGAGAATGAATAATCAGAGAAACACTTCAGAGCTGCCTTCAGAGAAGGAAGCCTACTCCTCGATCACGGTATTTAAAGGAACGTACTGACTCCATCCATGTCCTATCCCACCAGTTCCCAGCATTTCTGGGTGGGGCTACCTTTGAGGTACTAATGATGTTGATAATTACAGAAATCCTTAGCACGCTTTCTTTCATAAAGAGAAAACTGGCTACCAAGTGGCTAAATCTCAGGGTACTGTAATTAGGCAACCCACACACAGCTGCCCGTCTAGATAATGATGTGACGCAATGGGGAACCTCATATTAATGAGAGCTGGAGATGGGATGGTGGCCCTGCCGGAAGGATCACTTCTCCTCAGCTTGTACTCCGAGCCCAGCTAGCTTTGACCTTGAGTCTGATTCTATCTTTACTTTTTCAAGATTTTCTTTCCCATTATTGCAAGATGCCATTAATGACAGAAGCTGTTTTCGTGAATGAAAATAATGAGCGGCCATTAAAGCCTAAAGGCTTTAATCAGAATGTATTTGGGACTTGAAAAATGTAGAGCTGTTTAATTGATTTCAAATCAGCCAGGCACAAGTAAAACCAATAGAGTGATCAATAAAGTAAACCACTATATATTTTTTTGACATAAATGTCTAATAACCACATCTTATTATTTATATTTTATAATAACCTAATTTATCACTATCATTGGCATTGTTTATAGGTTTACTGAGTCAATGTCAACTACACAGAGGCAAAATGTCAATATTTTTTGGGTGATTTACTAGTTAAAGTGCAAATAATAATAATTTTATTTGCAATATTTTTTAATAAAATATTTGGGTTATACAGCAATAAACAAATTAAGTGATAAGATAAAATTTTAAATTATATATATGAGTGCAGATTGGTCTTTTATAAAAACTGATTTTTAAGATGCATATATTTTATCCTGACATCAAGCCGGTCGGTTGTTGTTAAACTCAACACAGATTGGTACAGTATTGCTTTCTTTTCATTTAAAGATGAATTATTCTGACCACTCTGGAGGAAGTTTCTCTGAATTTAGCATTTAATGTAGAAATACAGACAACTTGGTAAATGTGTATTGTGATGGATCACAGGATACAAGGAATCGAGAAATAATCAGTTAAGAAATGTAAAGTAAATTTAAAAAATTTAATAATTACTAACAAAAGATTCAGCACAAAAAAGAGAAAGCTCTCGATGTCTTGTCTTACATGTGTCAGGAAGTAGGGGACAATAACTTTTTTGTCAGTTCTTCTGAAGTAAGTGGATTTTTTTTTATGTAGTCACATCTGAGCTCAACAAAGTCACCTTTAATTTAGTTCATTCATTATTTTGCCCCCGCCCACCCTCCCTAACCTCCACCCCCGGCCACCAAATTTTATTATGAAGGTAATAGCCTTTCACAAGAATCAGTCCGTGTCTTTACCTAGTAACCTGGATAGTCACGACAATGGCATGTTTGAGTGTATGACCCTCTTTTCCTGTTGCTCAGTTTGAAGTAGAATTGCCTTTTCTAATGTATCTTCAAAACCTTCCTGCAAAATCAGACATGGCAGAATGTCTGTTTGAGCACAGGACTTAAGGTCTTGCTTTGGAACCCACTTTCTTTTTAATCTTTTGTATAACTGAAAATTTCCTTCTCTGAGCACTGAAGAACTGAATCCTTATCCTGAATGACTTTATGGAGTTCCTTTACATGTAGGACAACAAAGTTTCCCATTATTGCCATATCTTATGGCTATAAGACGTCAGAAGTTGCTTCTGGGAACATCCCCCCCTCCTCAACATACTATATGAGCATCCTAAAAGTGAACAAAATACACAACATATTTAGCAAAGGCTTCATTCATGAATTATGGATAGCAGTCTGGAGTATAATACAAAGGCACACTAGTAGAATTTCATCTGAGATTTCTGTATGGTATCAGGTCTCACACCTAGATTTATTTTGGAGCCACCCTTAGAATCTTCTTTACAGGAAGGTTACTGTTATGGAGATCACACAGCACAGCCTTGAGAGTGAGGCTGCTGTGTGTTGTGATAGACAGTATCTATTTTAGTTTTTGGTGTCCTCAGAGAAAATGCCATTTGTTATGTGTTCTCAAAACAAGCTTTTGACATTTTAATTAACTCCCAATAACACAATAGGGCACATCCCAATTCAGCAGCTATTTGATCCAGGTGTGGCTGTGTGTGCCTGTCATCTAGTGCTCAGAAGGCTGATGAAGAAGGACTGATTCTAGGTCAGCCAGGGCTAAATGGAGAAATCCCGTCTCAACAGAGGAAACTAAATCACAACATTTTCACAAAACAATGCTATTTAAAAACATTACCTCTTGGGCTGGTTAAATTTGGAAAAGGCAGCTCAAATCTGTGTGAGTGAAATATGGGAAGATGGGTTTCTAGGGGAGGGACTAGGGGATGCTATTCTCGATGGCATGAGGTTTATAATTACCTACAGCTTATAGATTTTTGTTTTCCTAAACCTGTCAGGTCCTTTATAATTAAAATAATATAAATGCATATAAACATACATATTGCATTGTTATACAAATCCAGACTATGGACAGGAAGTTGTAGTAATGAGAAAGCAATGTCATTAGAAACAAAAAGTAATTTTATTTGCAGACTCTCCTAAGACTCATTGATTCCATCAATAAACATCGATTAGGCTTTTACCATCCACTTGGCATTGCCGATACTTGGTTAGATAGACACATTTCGTCATGTTGAAAGGCGACCACTTCACAGTTGCATGGAGTGGTATCTGACAGGGCCCTGCTCTTTCTGACCAGATGCACAGGAGTACAATATGGCAGGTACAGAGAAGGAACACAGGGAGACACAGCAGTGGAATGAACCTGTGGTTATGGCCAGAGGAAGAAGAGACCCAAGGAGGGTGACCTCAGGGGTGTCTCACATGAAGGACAAGAGGTGCCAGTGGCAAATGAAGATAATGCCACAGACACAAGAACAATTTGGAACTATGTTTTTACATGCATCTCAGAGAAGGTTGTGTTTGGACCTTAACAGGCAGGAAGAAGGATATGGGACTCTAGGTCTTCATGCTGTATTCCCGTGTTGCCTGAGCTGTGACAGGGGAGCCATGGGAGGCTGTACCTAATCACTAACTCCTATGTAGACTCACCTCTTTAACTGGGAGTTTTAATGAGGTCCTCTTTCGCTACCACCGACTTAGAATATTGAGGTCAGCTGCCTTTCTCTGTGGTCCTCACTGTCTCCTGTCCTTTGGCCCCATCCTCTCTTTCCTTGTGGGTTTGTATCTGCATTGATAGACTCTTTCCACTGTCCTTGTTTGCTCTTCGTGAGGATGTATACGGGTCTAACAAAAACAGGGATAGGAAACTAGCATAAGTTTTTATTCCATACTCCTCTGTTTGTTAACTGACCTATATGGCTGACCCACTTTTACAAGTTAAAGGTCTCATTATTTGTAGCTAAATGCTCTCTCATGTTTACATTTCATGTTGATCAGATGGATTTATCATGACATCATATGAACTATAAACAGTCATTCTGGAGAAGCCTTTTGAACTTGACTTTAATACTTTCTTATAGCTGACAAACACAACAATAATAATTAGATAAAGCTTATAGTGATATTTTGATTATTTGCTTTAATATATAAAACTTTGCTTTTAAAAAAAGGTCAAACAGAAAAAAAATGAAACACAACAAACCTTTTGGCAAATGAAGCCCAGCTCTCTTCTTCACTGATGTTGGTGTGGGCAGCTGGGAGGAAAGAGTGCTTATGTTTGGAAGGAAATGACTTCAGCAGGGTTGAAGCACACCAACTGTAGCTCCTGGTCCTCATGCCAAACTAGTTCACATTCTGTGAATAATACCATGATTCAGTCTGCAGGGCAGGGGGACATCTCCTGATGTTTAAAAGGGCACAATATAGAGTTTATGGTATTATTTCTTACTTTATTTTAAAAGCATGCCGTTGACTGTTTCAGTTGACCTGTAAATAAGGGCATTAGGAGGGAGAAGAGAGTCTTTGTGCAGAAGCTTTGAAGACATTTTGGATTTAAGGAAAAAGAGCAAACAAATGAGAAGGAAAGGCTACTGATGAGACCCGCGCATTGCTGAAGACCGAGATAGCCCAGAGGTGTAAGGTGGAGGGGGAGGTATGAAGACAGTGAGAGCATTGCCAGTCTTAAGATAAGTGCTCTATGTATACACACCGTTTTTAATCTCCACAGCAACTTGTATGATGTGTGCCACCATCCATCGTGACAGATGAAGCTGACCAGAAGCACAGTGTCACCCTTAGGACTGGAGCCCATGTAGACTGCTCTTAGAGCTCAATGATAGCTTTAAAGAAAAGGCAAAGGGCATCTGGATATTCCCTGGGTACAGAAGCAGTTGTTACTACCTGCTCTTGTAAAGGTTTTTACATTTCTGCTGCAAGGATCACTTCAGTGTGTCCAAATGCCATTTAAAAATGATTAATATTATTACGGTATAATGATACTCTCCTTTAAAATGGAAGGAGAAAGTTGGTGTGTTAATGCTTGAATTAAGAAAGATATTTGCAAGAGACAAACCTGATGGGGGAACGTCTTTCTTGATGCTGTGAATCTCAATCTTTAAATAAAGGAGCTGTTCTGACCCTTGGTGAACACTGTAGCCAGAGACAGGAGCATGGTTAGGAGAAGCAGGGTGGAGTCAGACAGATCGAGCCAGATGCCCAAAGAAGCAACATGTAAGGAACACAGGTGAGCCACGGGCCACATGGCAGGACAGAATAATGGAAATGGATTGAGTTAAGACGAAGGATCTAGCTAGCAATGTGCCTGAGCCATAGGCCAAAAAACATGAAGTTAATATAGTGTCTGTGTGATTCATTGGGACTTTGGGATTTCTGGTTCAGACAAGTGGCAGTGGGTGGGTCTGAGCCGTGGAGCTGGCCAGGCCAGACACCTCAATGTAACACAAACCTACCATCTAAAAGAAGAAAATAGTATGAGAATGAGTTGTCAAAAAAGTAGTGATATAGGTAGTAAGCTATTAGATAGGCAAACTTAAACCAGGAAGACAAATGTATCTTTTTCATCACAGCTGCACTGGAAAGAGCCTCCCAGGTGTTAGCTCTCGTACCTGACTGACACTGTTTTAGAGCATCTATAGTGGCCATGCACTAGAAGATCACAGAGGCTCTGATTTAGGGAATGGGCTGAACCTAAAAGATACTGGGGTAACCGAAAAAATATAATGGCCTCTAAAGCACATCAAATGTAGAAGCCAACGAAGATAGACAAGAATCACCAGAGACCAGAGGTGTTTGAAAGGTGGAGACAAAGATGTCATCTTAAAAGAAAGGCTCTAATAATCACGCCACTGGAGAAAGTGATCTGGAGCTGGGGGATAACTCAACTGAGAGCTGAAGAGCACATGCATAGTGTTCAGTGAGTCATATCCTGTGGGGCTGGAGAAGAAAATCTCCAGTTCTGTGCATGCAGCTGTCACCTGAAGTAGATGAGCAGGCCTCATGGGCTCTCAAAGGTGAATTTAATCAATGTAGTCTGTCATAAAACACCAAAACCCAAAATGACACATCTGTGGAGATTAGTGGTCCATACTTATTTTTCATTCTAGTGAGCCTGGCTGACTTGGTGACTGCTTAAATGCTGTGCATTATTTTTCTCACATTTTTATGTAGACCAATCAGTACCCCAAGTGTAGTTATAATCAACAAAAAAAGGACTGGGTGTTGCCAAATACTGGAACACACCGTCTTTCTTCTCATACAGAGTACTCTGATGCTATGGAAACGTGCTGTCCTGCATAAAGGACAAAGGCAGACCATGAAGATTTAGAAAGCTAATTTAGTTTTAGAAGCTGCCTAATTTTCTTCCAGGAGGAAACAATGGTTTACATGAAGTGACTCAATATACACTTGTGGGATTTCTTTTCTTTATTTTCCTAAGTATGCGATTTTCCTGGGACTTCAGGAGACCAAGAGAGAGGATTGTTTCAGGTATCTGGACCTGTTAAAACTTTCTGAGGGTTTTCTTAGTTCCCATTTGCTTCTATCAAGGTAACACGTAATCAGTTGACAGGGAAAGATGTGTGGGCAGGTGACTCTGATGTAGAATTCAGCAGAGAAGGGGAACAGAACCCACAGAGGGAGCGGACCTACCTGATAAAGGTATTATTCTCTTTAGTTATCTCAGAAGACAGTGAAAAGACAGTACAAGAAGACAATACCAGCACTCAGTGTGGATTCTGGATCTCTCTCTGCAGTCAGGTAATGGCTGAGTGCTCAGCTTACAGACTGGGTCTCCTTTATGGCTGCTTGAGCCTAGACAATGTTCTAAAAACATTTTTCGTTTTGAATGTATATAAAGTCTGATTTCCTATTTCTCTTAAAAATTTTAAAATTAAGCAGCAATGAGAGGAAGTGCACTCTCTTTCTCCTTGGCCCCAAGTCCTTGCTACGTTGCTCCCAGTATCCATTCATGAAGCTGATGAGTTAGATGCATTCTGAGAAGTTGAATGAGATCACATGATCAAGGGAATGACATGGATTGTGGACAGAAAGATGAGTGGGGAGGGGCGTTTGCTTTGGGGGATAGGTTGGTGTTTAATTAAAGCAAGACACAAAATCTTAAGTAGTTGAGGTTTTTAATTATTAAAAAAATGCCCAGATGTAACATTCTCTAAGAATTAAAAAGAAATATAGTAATTCAAATGATAGTCAAACAGGTAGGTGAGAACTTCTGTTTTTCTTTTTTTATTGGGGATGAGATACTGAAGATGTGTTCATGTCACAAAAGGAAGAATTTTACCTAACAAGTGAAGTACAATTCCTAACAATTTAATTAAATTCTACTCTGTTTCTGGCAAACTATTTCTGTTGCTATTACTTAGGGGACAAACATGAAACCTTGAGTAATCTCTCTCTCTCTCTCTCTCTCTCTCTCTCTCTCTCTCTCTCTCTCTCTCTCTCTCTCTCTCTCTCAGTGTTAGATGGACCAAAAGTGACAGGAGCAGGCTCGTAAATATCATTCTCACATTCGGGCACTTTCCTGTCTTAAGCAGGAAGCCATCTCTAGGGGATACAGTTTTACTTCTTCAGATCCATTTTCTCTGAAGCTGAGCCCTTGGGAAAAAAGCACCTGAAGATGGTATAATACAGGAAGTCTCCAAAGGAAAGCCTTGGTAAAAGCATTGAGTCTTGCTTTCATTATTGCAAATGGGATCTGGGTCAAATGAGTAGAGTATCAGAAATAGACTTTAGGACTAAGATCAAAGAAGAAGAATTCCTTTGTTGATATCTTTGCTTGGTGTTGATGAAGCTTTCAGCTGAGAGCCAAAGGAGAAGGAAGAGCTTAGGGTTATGTAAAGGGTTAATAAGAAATACTGAGTAGCACACACAAACAGCAAAAGACATTAGGAATATTAACCCAGAGACAGGCTACCAAACAAAGCAGAGGACCAGAAATAGAAAGGAAGCAAAACTTCATAAAGAACACATATTTATATATGGAAATAAATAAAAGATTGGCCTATGAGTCACATATGACCAAGCTTCTGATGACCTTAAATTATCTACAGAACAAAGACCAAGTTCCCCCGAATAGACTCCAAGGCCTTCTATTATCTGGCTCCCACCTTGGTCCCCTGCTTGGCATTTTACTATGCTTTCTCCTCACTTCTCCAAGAAAGGGCTACTTTTACTTCCTAGACTAACTGCATTCCTATTACAGCCTGCTCCCCAGAGCTGCAGGCCTTGCTTCCTCTTCTAGTAACCTCCATCTCCCTTTATCTATTCATTGATGTTTGATACATCATCAAAATCCCACCCTAGATGTCCCCTAGCTTCTTCATACAACTCTCTCTAGTTTTGAGAGGAAGGATGCATCTTGGAAGTCCCATAGCACTTAGATTATATCTCCATTATAGCTCCTCTGTTTTATATTATTTATGCACATCTCCATTACTAAAATCAATTGACATATTGTTTCTGACTTTGCCTATAACAATGTCTTGAAACTCTAATTGTTTAGGCAAATTGACTATTGACCTGTACCTTTAATATTTATTTTGAAACAGATAGTTAATTGACTGGGTTATGTTAACATTACAATATTGGAATTAAGCTTAATTGAGCTCTAACTTAACATATTGAAAAATAAATCCATTGGCTTCTCTCAGATGTTGTTTATTATGTAAGTAACCCCAAATCAAAGTCACTTAATTCACTATAAAATCATTTAAATCATTTGATTCACTTTAAAAACATGACACCAAATTTTATCGAATAGTTTTTGAGATATTTTGTATAAGCTTTTTTTTCTTATTTGTTTGGCCCTAATTCAGGTGCTGTTGCTTTACAGTTAGCTATGTTCCAGTGTACTTTGACAAATATTTTTTCTGCCCTAACCCCTGAAGAGTACTATTATTGGACCTTTAAATCCCACATCTTAAGATGTCTTGGGCCCCTAATTCTTTATCATTTAAATTGAAGCTTCTCCACTTTGTTTGATCGGATTGCAATCATGGTGGTTGAAACACAACTTCTGAATCTGGAAAAATTAGGTTTGTCCTATACTTGTTATAGTTGTAAACCAAGCCACTCAGAACTTTCTTCAGTATCATTTTCTGACGCTGTAAGTGGAAGATAGTAACTGTTTCTGGCTCATAAAGTTGTCCTGGGTTGACATGAGATGACTCTCAAGTGTCTGAGGAAGTGAGTGGTAAGAACAAGAGTTCATTAGATATTAGAAATCTTAGTTTCCCTCCCTTCCACCAGGGGGCCTCCTCACTGTTTCAGGTGAAAAGCAGTCACACACACTTTGGGGACAGGCTGACGGGGACTAAGCAGACCCTGTGCCTGAGGCAGGAATCTCTGATTAGCTACAAGGAAAGGAAAAATGGTTAAGGAATGGAAACTGATGCAAATGTGTTCTCATCTCACTGGAGTGTTTGAATTCTGTAGGCCAGGTAGGGTCGCTCATACAGCTGTTACAGGTGGCTACATTCTGCAGAATGCAGTTGTTTGGGAAAAATACACTAATTATTGAAGAAACAAGACAAGAGCTCTTTATTTACTTGGATGCAGTACTTTCTTACTCAGAGATATGGAGTGTTCTGTTGGTGTCTTAGCATGCCCTCCCAATGCTAGTTTGATGCTCCCTATAGTTATGTAGTGATGCTAAGTGTAATCTCTGGGAAAAGGCTTTGGAGAAGATGTGGTAGCCTATGACAGTTTCATATAAGTGACTGGGATCAAACATTCTGCATAGGCAGTGATGGTTACTGGCAGAAACTGGGTATCATAGTTGAGCTCTGCACTATTACACACTAAGTTCTGAAACACCTAGCTCTAGCCATTTCCACCTAGCTTGAGGGTCATTTACCTGTCCATCATGGCCACATCCTGTAGCTTACAGGTTTTTCTTAGTTTGTAGCTCAGATATTTGCTTAAAACAGATGGATTTGTTTCTGCTTTATGTATGAAAGTTGACAAAAGTCACACATTCTGTGTGAGTGATGGTTAGCCATGAGCTGAGAAATATAAAATGCCTCTTCACCCACTCTGTTAAAAGCCAGAACAAGGAGTGTAGAGGAGGGCATCTCAGCCCCAACACCTTTAAAGCAGGAAAGAAGGAACTAAGCTGACTTCAGGAAGCACACCTCAGCTGGGATTAGGGAAGCCCTCCTTCAGAGGCCCAGGAAGGCTCGGGATTAGAGACTCTAGAAACCCAGTGGTATCAGAAACAGGAAAATGAAATAAATGCAAGAATAATATGCAGATAAATCAAAGGTGCCATTTTCCATCTCTGGGGATTTGGACCACAATACTACCACCACTGCTCAGCAGGTTGTGGCGACACATATTGTCAAAAATACTCTAGAAAATATAACAAAATGATAAACTAAAAGTCTTATTTCTTAAGTATCAAAGGCTTAACCCAGCAAATGAAGCATTCAATTGACAGAAATTATAGAAACAAGTGGGAGGGAATTTATGAAAGGGGCGAATGAAGAACATCTTTCAGATGTCCGTCAAGCCTCTGGATTGAGCTGGTAAACTCAGAGACTGGTGGAACAGTCTGTAACACAACCTACGTTATCGGGGGTTAGAACTGAAGAGAAGAAGCAGAGGGGAGGGAAGGGGAGGAGAAGGGAGGGAGGGAGAGAGGAGGGGAAGAGAACGGGATTTATCTCCCAGTCTTAACCAGAAATCTCAGTAGTTACAACAAAAACTGAATCAGAATGTTCTTCTGGACATCAATGTCAATAAAAACAAAAGATATTGGGCCTGCCACCCTCACGATCAAAAAAAGGCATAAGAAAGCCTTTCCCAGACAAATGCTAAGGCTTACAGCCTTCTCTCACTTCACTCGCTCTCAGAATGAACTTCTTTGTTTCAGAGAGACCAGAGGGTGTGTCAAGGAACAAGGCCATGAGATCCAGAAAATTAAAAACTCCGGACATAAAATGGAAATTTCTAGAAGGATGGTGCCCAGGGAGATCAAAATGTGAATTACTGTGAAATAGGCTTAGTAAACAACATGTTCAGAAAGAAGTGGGAATGAGAAGTCCTCAGAAGGATGTTCCAGAGGACTACTGTGTTAAAAGAACACTTAACTGCTTGAAAGCATGGAAGAAAGCTGCATTTCTAGGTTAGTGGAAGAGAAAAAAACTGGCCGCTATGGACTTCATAGGGAACAAAAATTGAACATAAAGGAAAATGGATAATATTGAGATGGCCACAGTTCTTCAGAAAAATGATATAATATTAATTATCAATGTGATTAGAGTGGACTATGTATAACAGAGGAATTCACCAGTCTGTACAAATACTGAGTGCTAACATTTTTACTTCCTAACAAAAAGTATAGGTGATATTTAGGTCTGAGATAGAAATAAGTAGCTATGTAAATATGTCATTTAAAAATAAAGAGGCAAACTGACATGAACATTAATGGATTGACAGACATTACTTGTTTCTGAGGAGAGGGAGCTAGTCCTAGAAAGGCTGGTACAGGATTTTGGATGAATAGGGACCATACATATGTAGCTTTAGTAAAAGTAAAAGATCAAATTTGGACTTTTATTTAAGTGGAAAAGCTTCTTGTACATTCCCAGTTTCCGGGGATAATCATTACTATTTTTCATGTTTTTGGCATAGTGGAGACTATGTCTATCTAATTTTGTGTCTCTCCTTCCTCACCAATATATACTGTAAATGCTTCTCCATGCCACATAAATCATATCAAGAAATAACTTTACAAAAACCCACAGCAGGTATTATTAAAGAACCTTTACCATCTATAAGATAAAATGATTAACAAGTTGAACTAGTTAAAGGGTCTCATTTTTTAAGACAAATTCTTGTTGGTTTATTTTATTATTAATTTTACATAATAGTATGTTTCATTATGGCAGTTTCATGCATGTACACAATGTATTTTGATCGCCTTAAACCCTATTACCTTCTGGTTTTTAATTCTATGCCATGAATTTTATTGGAGTAGATTACAGGAGCATGGATGAGGAGTTAGTTCCAGAAGCACAGTAGTGGATACACTACTGATGAAAATGTTCCTTCTTCCTGCATCAGCCATTGAAGGTGGGGCCTCACGAACCTCTCCCCCTTCTATGAAAGGCTGCTGACAAGTCCACTGCTGTGGAGACCTTGTTCATATAGTCACAGCTGCTAAGAGTTCCAAAGAACAATTAGCTCTGTCATGCTCAGAAGTCGACAGTGTTCCTCATCATTTCATTCTTTGTGTCTTCTCCTCAGGCATGTCCCTTGAGCCTTGGGAGGTGATGCAGATATTCTCTTTATGACTGGGCATTCTCAGCCCTTCGGTTAGCATGAGTCTCTACAGTCCCCACTGATCACTGTGAAAAGAAGCTTCTCTGATAGAAACCAGCTGCTATGTTTTCCATTGGGCAGTTATCGGAAGGCAATTTGATGGGCACTTAATATCAATTTATCAACAACAGCAGTAGTCTCCCCACTAAGGCCTACGACCTCTCGACCACTAGCTTTTGGGTCTACAATACTCTAGTTGAATTCTGTCTTATGGGACAGTCCTCAAATCTAATCAGAAGTGATTGGATGTCTCTATAACAGATGTGCCACTATTGCACCAATGGGCTTATCTTGTACATCTAGATGGTGTTGTTGAATATAGGGCCCACAGCTAAGTGAGATTGTTGATGACAATTCTCTTCCAGTAAGTAGCTTGCATAGAACCTTCTGGTTCACTGAAGGCTAGCCAGATAGGAGTAAGCTTCCAACTAGGTTCTACCTTAACTTTTCTATGAAGGACCACATATTCTGAAGTTGACTAGGCAGTCGTCAGAATATGTGATCTTTGAAGGACTAAGCATCTATGTTCCTAGAAGAAATATAATATCTCTTTAAAGAAATTTTCGTGATTTATTTGACTGCATTTGACACTAACAGTGATAGATTATTGTGTATATATAGGGCATGTTAAGAACTGCTAGGAGCCATCTTTAGCTACATCTCATTTAGACTTTCAAAACAACTCAGCAGGATCTGAAGATATGTTTTGCATCTCAACACATTAATACTTAATAAAAAATTAGTAAGAGTGTGTGTTCCAAAAAATACCATGCATTTTCTTGAGAAAGGGCTTTGCCTTGTAATATTTAACGTGGCATAAGTTTCTGTACTTATAATTTGGCATGTAGCCAACTTATATGCTTGAATTATAATAAAAATTTGTGTCTTGCTTATTTCTCTAAACCTACCGATTTATCTCCTGCTTATCCAACCAATATCCATCAGTCTATTTATAGTCCATGAGCTGTAAAAGTGCTCATCATCAAATATTCTTTCTGTTGTGGAATCATATCTTATTTAGGAGGCTTTCTTCTTCTGCCCTGATGGTAGTTTCCCCCAAGGCTTCCTTCTTGAATGAAGTGAGGCCTGGGATGTGGCATTGTGTCAATGCAGGATGTTGGAGGCGGGGCAGTGGGGATGTTTCACTGAACAATGAGGAGGAAGAATCATTTTATTTAGTCCAACCATGAACTGAATTATGAACTGGTCTAGGGTCTAAAGGTTTTGTGGGTAAGTCACAGTAGAATGTCTTCATCTTTAATTTTTTTCCTGAATCATAAATGAGTTCAGACTTGTTTCAAAATGAATTATGAAGTTCAGATATTTTACATTACCTTAGGATGTCTGGGAGACCCCATGATGGAGATGGAAGGTTTTCAGTTATGGCGGTGGGAGATAATCAGTCATGGTCAGTCTTCAGCCAGAGAGAAGCTCAAGGGAAGACCACATATGGGACACAAGTGAGCCACTAGGGGTACATCTCTCCGGCAGCTGGAGCACAGCTTCTTCAGGGACTGGAGAGGAAACAAAACGCCAAACCTTTTGTATTTCTCAAAGTTCTTAGTTCTTTACAGAAGCTACATTTGTAGGTGTGTGTGTGTGTGTGTGTGTGTGTGTGTGTGTGTGTGTGTGTGTGTTTGTTTAGAGGAAAACTTCTGCCTTTCAATCCTTGGCTCCTTCTTCCTTGTTTTTAGATTATTTATTTAGTTTACTTTATGTATATGGATGCTTGCTTGCATCTATGACTGTGCTCTGTGCATGACTGATGTCCAAAGAGGCTGACAAGGACATCGGATGCCTTGAAACAGCTACAGAAGGTTGAGGACTCCGTGGGTGCTGGGAACTGAACCTTGTCCTGCAAGGGCGAGTGTTTTATAGCTGCTGAGCCGTCTCCAGCCCCAGCTTGGATCTTCTTTGTATTCCTTTCATCTGTGTTGATTTAGGCTTTAAAATCCCATCATTTGATAAAAGCAAATGGACTATTGTGGTTTATAAGTATCTGGAAACTTATTGCTGCCTGGCTATGATCTAGAGTGAAGGGTGTGTAGAAAGAGAGGTCCTACGAGAGAATTCTGGGGCCACTAGCTGACCTCTCTGAATTGCAAATAAGCATGAAAATAAAATCAGAGCCTTGGTGTCCTTATCAGAAACATAGACCCTCAGTTTCATACCATACACATGACTAGAGATAAATGATTTTTTTTTTCTTTCTCCTTTTAGTTTTGCGAAACAAAAATATGTAACTAGGGATCTTGTAGCTTGTGCCCTTGAAACAGCATTTGGGAGAAATTTTCTTCACATCTCATCCCCTAGATGGCAGCAACATTCTTTAGCACCTAAGGAGTCATTTCTGTTGCTAGGCAAACCATAATAAGGGAGCAGCTGCCAGTCCTGTCTCTGTAGGGTTTTGCTCTCAAATGTATATAATATCTTTAATGTACTATTTATGTGACCACGACTGTAGTGACTCTGTGATGTACTAATGATTTTGCACATCCAGAGGCTTTGTATATATCCACGACCATTTGTATTTATAGACCAGGTTTCTCAGCACCACCATTGTGGAGGTTTGGGGCTGGATATTTCCTTGTAATAATCTTGCATTTTAGGTGATAGGTAATCTTGCATTTTAGGATTCTGATATAAGCTATCTAAATGTAATACTCTCTGTTTTGACGATAAAAAACCATCTTCATACATCGCTAAGTTTCTTGAGAAGGGAGAAAAATTACTCTTGGTCCAGAATCACTGTAGTAGATTGCCTTGCTCATCTCCTAAGGTGGCTCCTGTATACTCAACTGATTTTTGTAGATTTGGGTAAATTGAAGCAGATTTGCTCGTATTTTAAATACATTCTACTCCTCAGTTTGCTTGGGAGATTTATTGTTGCTTGTTTTCTGAGACAGGATGTGACTCTGTCATGAAACTTGCTATGTAGGTCAGCCCGGCCTCATATTCACAGAGATATACCTGCCTCTGCCTCCAGAGTACTAAGATTAAGGGCATGTGCCATTATGCCTGACCCATATATACAAGGTGTGTGTGCATGTGTACATCTGTGCTAACTCTTTGAAGACAGGGCCCTCGGCTGGAGAAACTATTAAGTAGATTAGAGAAATCCCCGAGCATGAGAGCTTCACTAAAAGTCACTTAACGTCAAGGGACGAACTTGCTTTCAATCTGTCCCAGATGCTCTTAGAGCATTCAAGAGAAGTCACTTGGAGCAGGAAAAAGAGATGAGACCAGATCCTAAATATTGTTTGGAACAAGTTGCCCAGGTAGGTTCCGTGTCTGTGCCCATTTAGGAATACCTCTGGTTTTAGAGAAAATGCATTCATCTCTAAACAAGCAACCAAATCAGGCTTTGGCATGCATCCAGCATGCCTGGCTAATGTGTTTATGGTTAAAAGATAGAGCCTAAACGAGATGGCTTGGGTCTTCTTTCCCTGAACCTAAACAATAGTAAACAGCATCACATAAGGACCCACAGGCTTAATACTGAGTGAGCCTGGAGGAAGTACAGCGTTGGAAGAGCCCAGAAGAAGCCAGTGTAGATGGATGGAGTTGGTCTCTCCTTTGGAGACAGCCAGATGCTGCTTGAGTTTCTAGTACTGCTGGATCAAGTTGTCACCAACATCTGTGCCACTGGAGAACAGGGTTATTTTCTACAGCCAATTTCTTCTCCCGTGATTCCCGTGACATCAAAGATTGACGATGGAACAATAGTTCACCAGCTCCAGAGAGATCCTTTGGGGAGCTAGATTCTGGGAGAGGCATGTTACAGGAGCTCTTCCAGCAGCCACTTGGCTTAGTGGCCTCTGTCTTTACACTGCGGTGCATGTCACAAAGCCCTGTGTGTGCTCTGGGAAGCCACGGATGTGAGGGCAAGTGAAGGTCAATACAGAACTGGGGACAGTGCCAGGGGTGGAACTCGGCTCCCCAGTTCTTGCAGAACTCAAGCAGTTTGGCTCAGCTCAGGCCAGCCTGTTTCTGTTCATGAAACTGTCATTTGGTTTTTTTTTTTTTCTTGGTCATTTATACACCATTTGCTAACGGTTCCACAATTCCTGTGCAATTTCACTCAGAACATGGGAAACAAAGAGAGCAAAACAAGAGAACTATTATGCCTTGCTTTGCTTCCGTCAGTGAATGACACTGGGCAGACAGGGTACAAGCTTTCTGTTGCCACATTGATTAATATTTTTTTTCTGTATGGTATAAACAATTTTAGGAGGTAAATGTGTGCTTGCAAGATAAGTGCTGGATGCCCTGTCCAATGTATAGCATTTTCTCATCTATTTTGGCAGGGCAATAGGCTAGAGTCTGTAAATTTATCACTCAGTCAACAACTCTTCAAATTGATAGGAATCAACTGTTGCTGTGAGAGCTACTGGCATTCCACATCAGCTCTGTGTAAAGAAAGAAAAGGGGGTCCCCTTGGCAGGAAATAACCCGTGTCTGGGGCCATCACTCCTGCCTCCACTACACAGTCGGGTTCCTTTCTGCAGTGTGCCAAGCCTGTTTCTGCCTTGAGAGGAAAGAGCAGGCTGTGCATTATGTCATTAAGTTAGAAGCTTTCCTGAAAATATAGGTTCTGGAGCCGACTTTGAAGGAGGGAGATCCTTCTAGGAACACAGCAAATGCAAAGGCATGACTACTTACTTTGAGGGAAAGCCACCAAGAGATGCTGGGTTCTTGTTCCGAAAGTTCCTTCATGCAGCTGGGCCAATGGAGCTGTGGGCTCCAGGAAGGCCTGAGACTACAGGGGGAAGGTAAAGAAGGAAGCAGGAACTTGGTTATTATATAATTATATATTATATATATTTATATAATATGTATAATAACTCAGGTTATTCCAGCAAGCAGGCCTGGCTGCAGCCTGCTTCTTGCACGTGCCCCCAGCTGTCCATCCGTCTGCCGAGGAGTTGGGCTTTCTTGTGCTTCCAGGTTGAGACCCTCCGCCGTCCTAATCTGATTACAGACCTGGTTCCATTTTCCCTTGAGCTGACTTGGCTCATCCCCAGACAAGCTCAGATTGCGATTATGTTTTGGAGCCAGAAGGCTGGAAAGGTTATCCGGAGACGTGAAGTCAGCCTTATGTGGTTTCTTTATCCTGTAATTCTAACAAACATAATCTATCAGGCTGTCTTATACAAGAAAGAGTGTCTTTTGTAGGCAGTGCTCGACTTACAAATGGCTTGTGTTCCAAAATTTGTTTGTGGCCAGTTGTTAGGGATGTAGAGGCAGATCCTCATAATAACAAATTTGTGGAGAAAAGGGCCATTTTGATCGGTTTCTCCTTTTCTCCCCTGGCCCTCTCTTTGTGCTGGAGATACAAGCTAGGGCCTTTCAACATTTTGGTTGTGGCAGGTTTTTAAAATATTTTTTAATATTATTTTTTATTGCTGCTGTGACAATCCGCGGACTAAAACAGCATAAAAGAGAAAAGATCTGTTTTGCCTTAAGAGATCCAGAAGTTTAGAATCCAGCATGGGGTGGGGGAAGCATGGCAACAGGCAGGGAGAGAGATTTACAACAGTGAGGGCAGGATGTCAAACCCCCAAACCTGTTCCCAATGGCATACTTCATCCTGCAATGCTCCATCTCTCAAAGGTCCCGTAACATTCTTAAAGGGCAATATTGGCTTGGGACCAAATGTACAAATATGAGTGTGGTGATAAAGTGTATATTTAATAAAAATAGCTGGAATATCAGAGGACAGAATTATCCACAGCCAAGCCATGAAGGTCAAGGAGTGGTGACCCATGCTTTTAATCCCATCCCTGGGGAGACAGAGATCTGTCTGGATCTCTATAAGTTTAAAGCCTAGCAGCCTAGCACACACCATTAGTCCCAGAACTTGGGAGGCAGAGGCAGGAGGATTTCTGTGAGTTCAAAGCCAGCCTGGTCTACAAAGAGAGTTCCAGGACAGCCAGGACTGTTACCTGGAAAACTCTGTCTGAAAAAACAAAAACAAAAAGGCTGGAGAGAGGGCTCTGTCCTCTGATATTCCAGACCATTTTATTAGATGTACAACATATCACTATTTACGAGTCTATGGGGGACATTTTACATCCAGTGACAACAAGCAAGTGACACCACCACTGAGCTACGTTCCAAGTGTGTTTTGAATCTTTCTTGTTGGGCATTCTTTGGGACCACCAGCTCCCCAATGATGACATATAGACTTCTTACTAATTTAGCTTAGGTTGTTTGCAACTAGCTCTTACACCTTAAATTAACCCATTTCTATGAATCTACATTCTGCCATGTGACTTTTTTCCTCTTCCATTCTGGATGTCTCACTCTCTCCATGCCTCGCTGGCATCTCTTGAGATCCTCTCTCTTCCCAGAAGTCCTAACCTAACCTCTCCTGTCTAGCTATTGGGTCCTCTTTATTAGACCATTCAGATACCTTAGGCAGGCAAGGTCAAACAGTGACGCATCTTTGCACAGTTTGCTCAAATATATCCTGAAACACATGTGCTTTTTTTTTTTTCTTTTCTGAGACAAGGTATTTCAGGGTTGTGCAGGAAAACCTCAAACCCTTCATTCTCCATGTCTCTTTGATCCTTGAGTGCTGAGGTTGCAGCCATGCATCACCATCCCTAGTTTCTTTAGCTGATTCTTTTTTCAGAAAAAAATTATTTATTTCATGTGCATTGGTGTTATGTCTGCATATATGTCTGTGTGAGATGTTGGATCCCCTGACACTAGAGTTACAGACAGTAATGAGCTGTCACGTGGTTGATAGGAATTGAACCCAGGTCCTCTGGAAGAACAGACAGTGCTCTTAACTGCTGAGGCATCTCTCCAGCCCCTTTATCTAATTCTTTCAAAAGCTAAATGGTAGAAAACAAATCAGCCACCTTCTATGTTTAGATTGTACGATGTGGAACTAGAAAAATGGTTGAGAAGTGACACGTGTCTGTGGACTTAGCCTGCAGTATATTCTTCTGTCTTTCCACCTTCCTTCCCCACCCTCAAGCCCCTGTTGTTTCTTCTCTTTTATAAAACATAGGCAAAAAGTGTAGACTTTCCCTAGAAGCAGACATGCAAATGTGAAAGATTTTTAACAGGTGTGGACTTGCATAGCTTCTGAAGGTCAATAGGGGTGCAGCAGGAAGTCCAGATGTCAGCAGAGGCCAGACCAACAGACTTCTTTACAAGAGTCTTCAAAGTAATTTGGAAAAACTCTACTTTGCTCTTTGTTGAAACTTGTCTCTGGGGTCAGGACAGAGATAGTGGGTGCTGTCAAGAACTGGGCAGACTGCAAGGTGGACTGTGGAGCGCTGGGGTCATATGCATGCATGGACCTGAGACAGTAGAGAGTGTATGGGCCAGGCCAGTGAAAGTGACTGCATTGGCAGGTGATGAGTGTGTACCATAATGAGTCAAAGGATAAGAATGTTGCTTTGTGTGCAGTAATGCCTTTCAATAAAATCAGAGGTGCGGTTTGCCCTTTGTTTCCCCAGGAAAGTCAGAGTAAATGCCTAGCACATAGTAGGTACATAGAAGAATTGCCTGGGAATCAAGCAATGCTGGCTATTTTTAACCTGTTTTCTATGGAAAGATCAAAGATGATTTTTCTGGAGGGAAATGTAGCAGATCTCAGAAAAGAATTCACCCATTTGTGTTGCCGTGCACACTGACTGCTTTATGGGAAAGGTACATGCTCACTTAGAAGACAATGCATTCCTTTATTATTATTTTAATGTTTATTGTATATTTGGTGCAGGACACACGGCCTTCCGCCAACAATGCATGCTTTTATCCCAGAAGTACATGAATTAAGAGACTTTTGCTTTTAACATTCCTTCATGAGCGTGAGCTGAGAACTGGGCTGCTCCAAATGAATTCCAGGTCAACAAGAAGCTCCTCTGCATGGTACTGAACTTGGGTGGTCACTGGACAACTACACGTTTACACTCAGAGCAACCACGAGTGCAAACAGAGTGTAAGAAACAAAGAACATTGATGTTTGTGCTGTAAAGATTATGGAAACTGTCTTCCTCCTCCTCTGTTAACTGAGGGACACTTTTAGGAGCCTTTACACAACCCTGGCCACATTTTCCAAAAGGAGTGAACACCTAACAGTTAATGAATGAGTGCTGAGTGGGGGGGGGGGGAGCTGAAAACCAGTCTGGTGACTCTGCCATTGCAAATGGTCTCCATTACGTGTCTCCCCAAAGCAGAACATCTCAATGCCATCTGTTGCCTGCTTTTAGGAGTGAGGTCAGTTCTGAATCACTTTATGCAATTATGTAAATGCAGCTTCTGTAATGTGCAGGAAAGTTCCGTAGCTGTCAGTCATCTGTGGAAGCCATAGTAACACTGTTCTTCTTCATAAAACCCTTGGTTTAATGTGTTTTAGAAAGAAAGACATACAGACATCTTTCTAAAATTATTTCTAATATTCCTCCTTCAAAGTTTTACATATTTTAATAATAGTTTGGCATGATCATTAAGTTTCTATTGTTGATTTATTTTAAGTAAATATCTGTAAGCAATGGTTCATTGGCTATTTCTACACAAAGCCAATATGACTTTAATTCTGTTTCTGTATACTGGCCCTGGCAAAATGTAGACATACACTCTTCCTGCAGTACTTTCTACATTAACTTTCACTAACTTTTCCCACACACTCCCCACTGTCTCAGGTCCATGCCTATAACCCCATAGCTCATACCTTTAGTGGACAGGACACATCCACACTAGGACAGTGATAGAGCCCTCTGCTCCATTTCCAGACAATGTCATGCTTACTTCTAGGACAATATCACTTACACAGCACTAGACACAAACTGATCCACAGCACATGACAGGAAGTGACATGATGCTGTGCTGCTGTCCGGTATTAGGGTGTGACCTGGCATGAGATGGGTAGGGGCTGGGAGGAGACAGGGCTGAGAAAAAACATTCTACCTAGAGCTGAACCAGACTACACTCTCGGGAGGAGCATCTGCCAGTCAGTCCTCTTTCTACTGTGAGTGGTTAGGCTGTGTTTGGGAGAACTGAAGAATCAGTATAAAAAATAGCAATCAACAACAGTGAAGGAGGAGCTTATGGAAGGGATAAAAATAAGTAGATAAGGACTATATATCCTGTGAACTTTAGAGAGGTTCACAGGCAGATACCAAGAACACCAGGGCATCACAGAAGACTCAGTTATGCAGGTCACATACTTCCCAGTGACTGCAGTGTTCCAGACTCTTTGGTCAGTACTGGAACAGACTGGCAAACTATGGGCAAGGACCACTGAGCGTCATGCAAAAAGGAAGGGTCCCAGAATAACACGCCAGTGGACAATCAAACTTAAGGATAATTGTAAACAGACAAATACTAGCACATGTAGCAACAATTAAAACAATATTGTGAGATAAAAGCAGAGTCCTCAGCAGTAAAGGTCATCTTGGAGACCAGAGAATGAGATTGGATAGCTCCTGCAGACCTCCTTTCTGAGGAGGTTCCATGTGAAAAAGACCTGTGTTATCTGAGAGGATGGCATCTCAGGGAGTCATGTTCCAGGAGAAGAAAGAAACAGTATGGAGACCTGAGGCAGAAGCAAGCTTGAAGTGCCTGGGAGAAGTGCGAAGGATAGGAGTATGGGGGAGAGTAGAGTGACTTCTGGAGTTTTGTATGAAATAATGATGCGCATGGGGATTTGCTTTATTGAGAACGGTCTTTTAGATGGGTTGAATTTGAAATGTCTGCTGAACTCCAACTGCAAAGTCAAGAAGACAATTAAATGTATAAACCAGGAGAGGGGACAGTGAACTGGAGTCACACTCTTGGGACCTAGGGTTTAAACGTTTTGTAAAACTAAGCCAAATACTGTAGACAGAGGACTGCCCTGGTGCACTCCATCACCTAGAAGTTAGAGGTCACAGGAAGAGCTAGTAAAGGGGACTTGGGAGCAGGTATCAGTACTGAGAGTGTAGAACCCAGGCATAGGGTCCAGAACCAGTGGTTAAAGAACAAAAGAATTAAGGCTGGTGTTGAAGTTCACATCTGCAATCCTAGTGCCTGGGAGGTAGAGGCAGGAGGATCAGGGGTTCAGGCCATCCTTGTGTGCATAGCCACTTAACAGCCACCTTGAGATACATGAAATATTGTCTCTTCCCTCTACCCACCAAAGAATGAGGGACTTAGGAGCCCTGCCAAATGCTCTGGGAATAAAAGGCAAGATGATTCCCAGAGGCTGAGTGGAAATCTATCTATCTGTCTGTCTGTCTGTCTTTCTATCTATCTATCTATCTATCTATCTATCTATCTATCTATCTATCTATCTACCTATCTAACATCTATGTATGTATATATCCATCTTTCATCTATCTAACATCTGTCTACTCATCTATCCATCTACCATCTGCTAACTATTTACATGCTTGTAACATGTAAATATACACTTGAAAACATTTGTGATATTGTCAGAGTACCTAGTCATATACCTCTGCTTCTTTAAAATAGTTTTTGGTAGCCTTTAAAAGATTATGTTGATTTGTATGTTAACAATGTACTAGCTGTCACAAAATAATTCAGGTCTTAGGTCCCTTATAGCTCTAACTTGTTGAAATGTTCAAGATATTTAAGAAAATCACCCATTTTAATCAAAAACTATTATAATACCTATCTTATTATGCTTTTGCTTTTTATTAACCTCTTTGCCATGATTCCATGACATTTTTCTTCACTAGAAGCCAAGTGTGATAACTATGCAGAATGAGAATCATCATAGAACTTTAGAGCTCACATGGTTGAAATGGCCCGAGTATCTGAAAAAAAAAATGCAATTTAGTATAATAAATGATCATAACTTGATTTCAAGCTTAGAAAAATATGGATACAAATCCCAGCTCCACAACTTGCCACTCAAGCTCACATGAATCTGTGGAATCTGTTTTCTACCCTATAGAGTTGAAGTTCTGGGAAGGAATAGGCAAGGTGTCTCAAATGAAGTACAGAGTGCAAACCTGAGACAGTCAAAGAGCTTACATAGCTCTCTCTCTCTCTGTATCTCTCTGTCATTCTCTCTCTCTCTCTGTCATACTCTCTGTGTGCACCTGAAATCATGTAGATCGAGCGTCCCAGCCAGACTCAGGGCCAGGACTCTTGACTTAATTTCCTATCTGTTCTTTTCTGTCTCTCTCCAGGCAGCCACCATGGTCATACATAGCTTGTTTCTGTAAGATCCCTCTAGGATTAGCCCAAGACTCACCTATCGATGCATTGCTGCATACCAGCCTGCCCTACTTCTTTACATCCTGGCAACTGGTAGGATTACAAAGCCACACCATCACATCTGGCCCCTCCTTCTCTCATGCTGCTTATCTGGGGGGAGGGCATGGGGGAGGCTTGGCACTGCCACACCTTTTCTATTTTCTATCCCCCACCCTTGATTCCTGGGGTGGTCTCTGATGGAGGAGAGGCAGCATAGGCATGGTGGGGGGAAGGCGTGCCTGCTGTGGGTCCAGCTGGTCCTCCATGTGCTCTGACCCCCTTTGAGGTAAGTGGAGCCACATTTCTTTCCTGGCAGCTGCAGAACCCAAGCGTCAGCAAAGGGCTTTGAAGTTTCCCAAGGAGAAAAGACATTCTATAAAGAGCAGGGCTCATGATTGCTTCCTGACTTCGGTGTGTTAGCAATGGTCTGCTGCATTCTGGAGGGCAGCAGTGGACTTCACATTTAATTGTTTTGATTTCTTTTTAGTATAAAAAAAGAGAAACCCTCTTAGTTAAATATGATTGGGAAAACAAGCTAAAAACAATACAAATAAATTCTAGAGCTGCTCAAATATCCGTTTTGTAAATCAGATAGTAAATAAAGACATCCAAAGAAAAAAATCCCCAAACCTGATATCATTAACTTTGTTATGACATGCAATAGAAGCTTAAGACTATTAAATTTACTGAAGTACATTTTCAATATTCACTTAAAATTTATTTTCATCTCCCTGTTCTATTGTAGAATAAGCGTTAGGGCAGGAATTGCTTCTTTTAAGTTTGCCTCAAATTCAGCCCTCTGACTTTTACCCTATGGAAACATCCCGCTAGGTTTCTTCTCTTCTGCCCCCAAATCCTTTCTCTCTAATGCTGGTTTCTCTGTGTGTTTCTGTGTGAGGAATAACTCTCTTCTCCCAGGTATACCAACAATAGTTATTTTTACTTTGGCCAACAGTAGTCACAATCATGAACAGATTTAAGTGCATGTGTGCATGCCTGTGTGCACAGACATGCCTGTGTGACTATGTTTGTGAAGGCCAAAGGTCAAGAGTCTTTCTCAGTTTCTATCCATTTTGTGTTCTTGAGTTTAGTCTCTCACTAAACCTAGTGCTGGCTAGTGAGCCCCTGGGAATCCTCCTGTCTCTGCTTCCTCTGTTCTGTGATCATAAGTGAGTACCATTGTATCCACTTTATTGATGTGGACTTTGGGGATTGAACTCAGGTCCTCAGGCTGTGTGGTAAGATCTTTACAAACCTAGCTGTCTTCCTAGACCCCCTAGGCTGTGTAAATTTTATAGTTTGTCTTTGATCAGCCTAAAGGAGATTGAGTGACCACAGCTGATATTGCCGGCACCCGTGGCAGAACACCATATTAACGTAGCTAGCATTTAGTTAAGTTTACCAGGCTCTGACTGTCTACATTGCATTGTGTTATGTGAGCTGCGGCATTTCATAAAGGAGAAGTCACGTAATGTTTGAAGAAGGTGTGTGATAAAAGGAGACAGAGCCCTGCTAAAGTAAGCCTCAGAAAAGAACATTATAAAGAAGGGGAAGCAAGCAATATAATGAGCAACTTTAGGCTCTGCATGCTCCAATGGAGGAGAAATGTTGTTCCAATCAGAGTTGCTGCAGAGGGCTTGTGGAAGGTCAGGAGCCTTGAGTGTGGCTCGAAGGAAAATTTGAGTAGAAGGAAGGAACAAGAACTTGGAAGGTGAGTCTAAGTGATTTAGGAGAAACAAGAGTATAGGAATGCAGACGTGGGCAAAGGTAGGCCAGTGAGTAGCCTAATGAGTGAGGATGCTTCTTATTCAGCCTGAGAACCTGAGTTCAGATTTGGTACCCTGCATATGGGAGGGAAATTCTGATTCCCCTTAGCCCTGCACACTCTCTGTGGCTCCTGTGCACACACCCACACATGCACAGACATGTGACCGACTCACCAAATACATGTGAACATGTATTTTAAAAGGGAAGTGGACAAGATGAAATGTGATTGATAGTGAATGTATAGGATCCTCGGAGGCCTGTAGCTTCAGAATGACTGTAGCTCTAAAGAAGTTCATGGAAATGCATAAAGTTTGGGACTAGGCAAATACTTGAGTGTCTTCCTTAAACAAGCCTTGTGATGTTTTTATATGTGAGTTAGTTATAATAAAGTGTTTTTGGGAAAGGCTTGGCAAAGGAGAGTCAAGTAAAACATCCAAAAATAAAGGTATCAGAGTTAAGCAATCCAGGATTCATAGAGACTAGATAGAGATTAGAGGATTAGGCAGAGCTGGGATTAAAAGGCTTACATTAAAGGTAGGGTTACAAAGAGGGATAAGGGAAGGACTCTTCTTTCCTGACTTCAAACACTGCCTCCGCCTCTTTCTGCCTCAGGCTGCAGTGGGTCAGGCCTCTGGAGTACAGTTTAGTCTGGTGATTAAACACACGGATTCTGTTAGTTCTCTGTCTGCCATATGGGCTCTATGACCCGGGACACATCAGCCTGGCTGGACTTCAACTTTTTCATTAGTTAACTGGAGGAAAGTAAAAACACCTACCTCAGAGTTACTAAAAAAATTAAAATTGGTCAAAGCATGGCGGGCTGGAGCTCTGCTTGGCCGCTGGCCAATGCTATCCGTGATGGCCTTTGTTCTAACATTTTTTTTTTTTAAACTGGAGACTGAGTATCTAGTTTTCACTGACAAAAAAGAACAAATAGGGATTTTTTTTTAAATTGGGAATTAAACTTCTTCTGTATTCTGCCTAAGTGATCCCTTAATGCTAAAAGCTAGGGCGGTGTTAGGACCTCTTGTGCTTCCTTCTGCTGGCACTCATAGCACAGAAGGACCATCTTTCCTGCTACTTCCTGGGGAACATTAAATGAAAGCACATACTTTACAGTTCAGCTGATACCAGGAGGCAGAACAAGGAACTTTCTTGTAGGAATCACTAACTTCCTGTATGTAGAGCGCCTTAAAACATCAGCACTTCCCCATGGAGACAGGAAGTAGAATTCCCTAGCAGAACAGGAAGTAATTATTAAAGTATTGAGTGTCATTCTCTCTCTCTCTCTCTCTCTCTCTCTCTCTCTCTCTTTCTTTCTTTCCTTCCTTCCTTCTTTCTTTCTTTCTCTCTTTCTCTCTTTCTTTCTTTCTTCCTTTTGATTCATTTTTAATTCATTTTCCATTCCAACCCCAGGTTCCCCTCTCATTCCTTTTCTTGCTCCCCACCCCCCCAAGTTTCTCTCACCCATCCCCCACCTCCTGTAGTGCATTTCTATATATTTCTCAGTCCCTATCACCACCTCAAGAGAAAGGAGCCATTATTATTTGTTTATTTACTTTTACATTCTTACTTTCCTTGCCTTCCAGTCCTTCCCTTCCTTTTTCCCCCATCCCCATCCATTCCTCCTCCATTTCTATCCAGAAAAGGTTAGACCTCCCATGGATACCAACAAATCAAGGCATCTCAGGTTGCCACAGACTAAGCCCCTTCCCTTGTATTAAGACTTGACAAAGAAACCCAGTATGAGGAATAGGTTCCCAAAAGCCATCAAAAGAGTCAGAAACAGCCCCCTGCTCACTCTTAGGAGTTCCACAGGAAGATCAAGCTACACAAATGTCACATATATGCAGAGGGCCTACGTCAGTCCCATGGAGTCATTCTTACTTTACAGGTGTAGAAACAAACTGACAGCCTGTCATCAGGCTAAGTCATCAGGCTAAGTGTCTAGCTACAATTAGCAATTGACTCTCAGTCAACATATCCTGTGGTGAGATTGTCAAGATTTGAATGTGAAACATCCACCACAGTCTCATGTGATTAGACACTCGGTCTCCAGCTTGTGGCACTGTTTTGGGGGTTGTGTAGGGTCACAATGGAGCACATTAGCTATTAGGGCAAGCTGGTCTGTTCTGGTGAGCTGTCTACTTCCTTGTTGGAGCCAGGTAAGGAGCCTAGTCTTGGTGTCACAGAAGAACTGGTCCTGTTGCCATGCCTTCTTTGCTATGGACTCACCCTCTCAGACTGTGAGGCAAAATGAATCACTCTTCTTTAAGTTGCTTCTGTTGGGCATTTTATCACAGCTTTCAGAAGAGTAATTTATATAGAAATGATTAAAAATGTGTCACTTTCTTCCTCCAAGAAAACCCAGGAATTTCTTTCTTGAAATAAGAGACAATCAAATGAATGTTCTATTTTGTATTTGCCCTTGCAGTAAAGATCTGAATCTCTGCTAATCTTGACAACAGATAAGAAATGCCCATGGGATAATGATAAATCATTCTGAACTACTTAGAGTGGGTCTTAGGGCCATAGAAATCACAGCTGTAATTCTCACCTATGCCGATTTTCCATTGCTGTGATGAGATACCTTAGAGAGTCAATTTATAAGAACTAAAAATTTATTTAGATTCCATGTTTTAGAGATTTCGATATTTAGTTAGTTATTTCTTTTAGAAAAACTGTAGTGACATATATCACAGGGAGCATACAGATAAGAGAAAACACTTTGTTCTTTCTGATAATCAGGAAATTATAAGAACAAAAATGGGGAGGAGGTGGTATCAGAGTCCCAGTATTCCCCTTCAAGAGCACTTTCCCAGTGGTCCAACTTCCTTCCACTAGGCCCTTCCTTCTGAAGGTTCTGCAGCTTCCCAGGAGCACTTCAGGCCAAATCTTTAGTATATGACTCTTCGGATATCATTGAAGATTCATACTATAGCACTAGACTTACTGAAAAGAGAGAGGAACCAGGTAGACAAAACTGGTCCTGTCATCTAATTAGACAGCCCTCTCTCAAAACTCTACCCCTATTCTGAGTTTTCAAACTCAATCGACCTTCAGAAAAATATAGTGTAGACTATAGCGTGTCCAACTATAAATGGTATCTTGGGAACTCATTTCACATTTGTACCAGAAGAAGGTGAAAGCTGCTGGTGCCCTTTGCAGCTTTGGTCTGGGGCCTGATCCCTGCCTTTGTCTACTTTCAGCAGAGAGAAAGGAAGATTAGCCTAGGTAGAAAGTGATCTAGGAATGAGTGTGTAGTAAGTGGTTTCTGGCCGGGACTTTCGGGCTTAGCCTCAAGGTTTAAAACCACAGACCCGCAGGGACACATAGATGCTTACTATAATTTTAGGCTGATTGGCCTAAGGTCCAGGCATATAACTTGATAACTCTTTACCCTTAATCTAACCCACAACTCTTATCCTGTTCAGCCATGCAGCTCGGTACCTTTTCTCAGAGCAGCATAGTTGTCCTCTGCTTCTCCTGGTTTCTCTTTGACCTTCTGCTCTGTTCTTCCTGTTCCTAGAGTTTTCTTAGTCTGGTAGCCCCACCCACATTTCCTGTCTGCCTTTGGCCAATCAGTGCTTTTTATTAAACCAGTAGGTGGGACAATTATTTACAATGGAACAACATAATCCCCCTACAGGAGTGAGTACATGATTGGAAAGCAGACATTGGAGCTGCTCAGGGTTTTTTGTTACTGATATCCTTATACCTGGGATGAACCATAAAACCATTGTGGAATGTGTAGAATACTACTTCATGACACCAAAAGATGGCTAGCTATACCTTGTTCAAGACCAAAGCTGAAAAATATTCCTTAAAATTTCTATTTTTCAGTGTCTCCCCAACCAGGGTATTTTAGTCAAGGTGCTTTTTATTTTCATTCCAATTATATTTATTTGTGTAGGAAACACATGTTGATAGAGAAATAATATTGTTCAGGGAGATGGGTTAGCAGGTAAAACATGCTTGCTGCGCAAATACAGATGCTCAAGTTCTAATCCCAGCACCCACATAAAAAGTTCTTACTGTTTTTATTGTTTGTTTGTCTGGTAAAGATGTGGCATTTCTTTCTTTGTCTTTCTAAACATATCTATGATGACTTTTCTCTTTAAAGAGTTTTTATTTAGCAAAATATCTCACATGGTCATTTTTTTTTTATATGTGTGCCAGTTCTCTAGACTCAATACTACAGGGTTTGAAGAACTGGCCCACAAAATTACTGAAGCTGAGAAGTCCTCTGGTCTGTAAATTACAAGCCGAAAAACCAAGGATCTGAAAGGAGAGGGTGCTAAGACCTGGGAGAAGCTAGAATTTCAATTTGAGGCCAGAGAAGACCCAATGTCTCTGATTATGCATTCAGATAGGAGAACTCTTATGAGTAGATGAGGCCCACACACACTCAAATATTAATCTCACCCAAAAATATTCCAATGGATAGAGGCAGAATAATGTTTGTTCAAGTATGAGAACACCCCATGGTCTAGTCAAGCTGACACATAAAATTAATTACCAGGTCCTCCCCACCCTTTGAGACTAGGCTGGTCTCTATCGTGCGACACTCCTGCTTCTGCCTCTTGAATGTTGAAATTACAGGTGTATGCCACCGTGCCTGGCTCTCTCTCTCTTCTTTTTAAATTAAACCTTAAGATACTTATAAATATTATAGAATAACTTACTCTACTGTAAACATTCAGCCTCAGAGAAGTACAGTTTTTTTTTTCTTTTTCTGTCAATGAGCCTGTGTAGACACATAATTGTCATTCAAATCTCATAGTTTACATTAGGGTTCAGGTTCAGTCTTGGTGTACACCTCTTGGGGTTTGAAAAATACAAGATAACACATACCTATTATTGAAGTAGCATAGAGAATGTTTTCTGTAGAAATCTTCCATATTAATCCATATCTCTTCACCCCCTCAACCCCTATTGTCAAGTGATCATTGTATTATCTCCATAGTTCTGCCTCTTTTAGAAACCCTTATAGCTGAAATCTTATAATTGTAGCCTTTTCAGACTGGCTTTTTTTCCTTAGTAATGTGCATATAAACTTCTGTTTGTTCTCATGACTTCTTGCTGCTGAATAATCTCTCAATATCTGGATGTTTGGGAATATGTTTCAAATATAATAAAAAGTCAGAGATATCAGAGGACAGATTCACCCTCTCCAGTCTTTGTTTTTTGTTTGCTTTTTCCAGACAAAGTTTTCTGTGTAACCATCCTGGCTATCCTGGAACTTTGAAGACCAGGCTGGCTTTGAACTCATACTAATTCTCTTGCCTCTGCTTCCCAAGTGCTGGGACTAACAGTGTAAGCCATGGCTTCTTCTGCCTGCTCTGTCTTTCTACATCTGCCTTAAATACTCTTTGGTTAGTTAAGGTGTGGCACCACTACTGCCTGCCTGGAAGCCTGGAACTCCTTCTGTAAATTAAGATGGCCTCAAACTCAGATTTGATTGGATTCAGGATGTAGGTCACCACTCCTGGATATTCCCTGCGCTGGATTAAAGGTGTGAGTTACCACTGTCTGATCCTCCTAGACTGACTGTGGGTAAATCCCTTTGATATCTCCAACTGTTTTTTATTATATTTGAAACATATCCCCACATGGATGTTCCTCAGCTTATTTACCCATTTATTCACCAAAGGGCATCTTGGTAGCTTTCAAGTTTTGGAAATTATGAATGATTTATTAATGATTGTTCAGTTGGAGCAAACATCTTTGAGCAGATTTTGTGTGAGCTGGTTTTCAAAACATTTCAACAAAGGCCGGAAGAATGCATTTTCCTGGACTGTAAGGGAAGATGTCTAGTTTTATAAAAACTGATTAAGTGGCTGTACTGTTGTGCATTCCCCATAGAAATAAATGAATTTTGATGGATTCATATCCCTATTAGTATTTAATGTCATACCTTAGAATTTCATCATTTTAATAGACTTATTATGAATCTCATTGTCTGAGCATTCAGGTTCCTAAGGACAAATATGTAGGAGTTTATTTTTGTCTGCTTATTTCTGCATATATTCTTTAAGTTTTAAAAATTTCACATGCATTAGTGTGTTGCCTATATATTATCTCTGTGCGATGGTGCTGGATCCTCTGGACAGACAGTTATGAGCTGCCATGTGAGTGCTAGAAATTGAGCCTGAATTCTCTGGAAGAGCAGTCAGTGTTCTTAACCACTGAGCCATCTCACCAGCCCCAGATGTATAACTTTTTTTAATGTCCCTTGAGGTCTTCTCAGTTTTTAATCAGGCTTTTTTTCTTCAGGTTGATATTTAAGAATTCTTTGCATAACGTTTTCTTTATATGACATGTCTTTAAAAAATATTTTCACCTTTTTCTAGTACATGGTGTGTCTTTTATGGAATGTAAATTATTAATTTTAATGAGGTCCAGATTGATATCTATTCTTTGAATTGAGCCTCTGGAGCTGTCTCTAAAGTAGTCATCATCTCCAAGTTCAATGAGATGCTTTAGTATGTTACTTCCTAGAAATTTTTACAACCTAGATTTTGTTTAATAATTAATAATAATAATAATAATAATAATAATAATAATAATAGTTTTGAAGATTGCTTAGTAGGAAGAGGTGCATACCCCCAAGCCTGAATGACCTGAGTTCTACCCCCAGGCCCCATAGGTAGCCGAAGAGAACTGATTGATGAGCGTTGGTCTCTGACTTTCACCCTATGTGACACATGCACACTTGTGTGTGTGTGCGTGCGTGTGTGCGTGTGCACACCCCCCCAAACAAATAAAGCAAAATTTCTTTCCACTTTGAGTTAATTTTGAAATGGGTTTTAGTAAGACCCTTTGTCTCGATTCAGATTTCCGCATGCTTGTCCAGCTGTTCCAGCAGCATTGTTGAAGCAACTGTCATTTCTCTGCTGCATTGTGTTTGCTCTGTTGTCAAAGATGAGCTGATTATATTTATGTAAGTCTATTTCTGGTCTCCCTATTATGTTACATTGATTTGTTTGTCTAATCTTTTGCCAAAACCGCAGTGCCTTGATTACTGGAATTTATAATAAGGTTGAGGTCAGGGAGTGTCAGTCCTGGAAATTGATTCTCCTTCAATATTCTGTGTCTATTCAGGGTTTGAGGTCTATTTTAAAAATTATTGCATAGTTCTATGACATTTATTATAGATCTCTCTATTTCCTCTAATAATTATGCTCCATGGAATAATGCTATATCTATTGTTTTGTGAGCCTCTGAAAGTATATCTATAGGATGTTTCTAATTATTATTAAATTGCAGTAATTAGATATGATCTCAGGTTATATTTCCCACACCTTAATGACATGGGACATCTGGAAGATTTTTATTTATCTGCCAGTCTATCCATGGAAAATGATGATTACGTCTAGTTGTTTCAGCTTGTATTTCTCTTATTATGAGTGAGGCCAACCATCTTTTTATGTTTAAAAACCAGGCTCTTCCCTATTCTTTGGCATGCTAGTGTCTACTCATTTTTCAGTTGGCTTGTCAACCTCATAAAGAAATAAGTGGTAGGATTTCCTTTATGCTATGAGATTAGTTAGATCCTTGTCTACATTATAAAAACCATTTCTCTCTCTGATGCCTATCTATACTTTATCCTTCGAATACATTTTCCCTTATGGAGTAGTTGTAAGCAATCATGTGTGTGTGTTTGGGGGGGGGTGGCTCATGTGCATGTGCATATACCCCAAAGCTGGAATTTGTATTTTATGATTAGTGCTTGGGATGGAAGTATAGAGAACAAGATGATACTTGTAAACCACTTAAAATTTTTTTGTAAGACTTCTCAGTAAACAAAAATTACCTTTCTGGCCCATTTCTACAAGGATTTTTTCTAATATAACATTTGTTACTTATTTGTTACTTATGTTTTGTTCTAAAACCTGGGATACCAGCCCTGAAGTGTTGGTAGATTGGACAGATTCATGGTGCTGTCATGGCTTATGTAATAAAGCATAGCACTTTTGATGCTGGGGATGGAGGAAGTAGTCTGTTATTCTCTAATTTAATGAAGGCTTTCCTTACCTCAACTACTATCTTTCCTTCGAATCATCTAGATTTTATTATTTGGTGTGTTTGAGGCACTACTTGATATATTTAGTAAGAATGCTTCAAATAATTGAGTACTTGGTCATATTCTTTGTAGGTTAAAAAACCTGTGTGTTCCACGGAACAGGTCTGAGAATTCACAGTAGGCCAGGCTGTAGGTTCAGACTTAGGGGTAAGAAAGAAAGATGGCGTGGAACTGTGTAGGTGGAGAGGTGGGGATGATCAGGAAGGAGATGGGAGAGGGAAACCATGATCAGAACACATCAATAAAAAGAAAACAAATAAGAAGAGAGCCATGTGAGAACAGGAGATATAGTAGGAGCCATGAGGTCTCGATGCTTCATCAGTCCCAGTGAGATACTCTTACCTAGTCCAAGGAGGTTTCACCGAGGAGATGCTTCGGGGCTAGCCACAGGAGGATGGATGGGCTACAGCTGTTTCCAGAGGAAAGAAGAGCGTGGGGGTGAGGCACAGCATAATTTTCCAAACCCCATTCAAAGAGAAGTTCTTTCTTCTCAGTCCTGTTGGTGAATGAGTGACACCTTTTCAATACTTTCTAAGCCTTATAATCCAAGGTAAAATGTCAACATGTTGGTAAAGGACTTTAATTAGAACATACCAGAGGAAATCCAGATAAAGTAAAACTACGGGACCTGTGGGGACAGCATAGACATTCTGCCAAGAAGCAGATATCAAGCTGCAAATATATACACAAAGAATTGCCAGGAGGAGGGAGCAGGAGGCAAAGGGAGCCTCATCTATAACACATTTTTTTCCACCCAGAAAGGAAGATGCAAAGGAGATAGGGTATGAAGAGCTTGCACTTCACTACAAGGGGGTTTTGAGAAGACTGCTAGGGAAGCCCTAAGGCCAAGTTCCTTACTGGACAATACTTTATCCCTTAGGCTGGAAGCTCCATACCTTTATGTTGGGGCTCAGAGCAGGTCTCATGGCCTGTGTGTTAAGGAGATAATACATTTGGAGGGACAGTAGCAACAGGAGACTTAGTCAGCTGCCCTCCTGAATTAATGGTGCATTTGGTGGCCCCCCAGGAGGGTAACTGCTACAGGTAGTAGTTTAAGACATTTTATGTTGGGGGCTGAAGGATAGGTCAGTGGTTGAGATCAATAACTGCTCTTCCAAAGGACCCAGGTTAAATTCCCAGTTACCCACATGGCAGCTCACAGCTGTCTATAGCTCCATTTCCAGGGGCTCTGACATCCACACACAGACATACACACAGGGGCAAACCATCAATCCAAATGAAATTAAAAAGACATTTTATGTGGTCTGTACCCACTCTCCAGACTTACTCCTTTAATGGTGGAACTGGTTCTGGTTGAATCCACAGGAGAGCAGAATGTTCGGTTTGTGCGGCAAGTAGAAGGTGCAGAAACTAGAAACAGAAGAGAAGTTGATCATGACATGAAGCTTCAGATAGTAGATACTTAAGGGCGACTATAGAGAGATTAGACTTTATAGATAATAAAGGGACAACTTCAGATCTGACATTTCAAGAAGTCACATCACTTATAACAAGGAAGGTGATTGAAAAGATGAGAAACTAGAGAAAAAGACAAGCAAATAATTCGAGGAGGCTGGAGAGAAAAGAATGGCTGGCTTTATTACAGAGGCTGCAGGACTGGGGTTCAATTTTCAAAGGTAGGATAGGTAGGGTGGGTGGTACTTAGCTTTCCCGACTGTGAGCAAGGTGCATAGATGGTGCCGTTACCGAGATGGCCCACAGTAGAGGAGGAACAGATGGAGAGAACAGTATGTTTACAGGTGCTGAATGGCAGGTCCCATGGATTCTGCCTCCTGATAGGGCCTAGGGCCCTCTGTGGTGGTGACTTCTTTCATCTCTATACACTCCAGCACACGCCTCACATATCCCAGACCACAGTAAACCCTGTGCTGGGCACACAGGCTGAACAGAGAGGAAATGACAGCTATGTTTTGACAGCCTATTTTGAATTGCCATCCACTCAAGCCCTGGGGTCTTTTTCATATACATTGTTTTTATGCAAATATTTTTTGCATTTTTTTGTATTGGAGTTTGAATCCTGGATCTTGAATATCCTAGGCAAGCATTTAATCACTGAATTAAATCCTCAACAAGAGGAAGCCAATTCTTTATGCTGTATGTTTTCAGTTGCAATTTAAAAACTTGAAAGCTATTAAAACATTTGTTCCATTAAATTTTGTTCATGAGTTTGAATAGATTATTCTGGCATGTTAAAAAGCTGTTCTAAAATGTAAATTCTCTATTTGTGATACCTACAGACTTTGTGATCTGTGTCTTTGCAAAAAATGTTTTATCCTAATCACAACTAGAAACACAGAAGGACTCACTGGGAGCCATGTGCTGTTATTGCTACCTTCTTCTAATTTAATAGTCATCCACTAGCTAGCACTCTTTGGAAACAGTTGTCAGTCATCACATTATATATCACAATTTTCAGAATACTAAGATGAACATTGCTGGGCTGAAATGACAGTTCAGTCAATAAGGTTTTTATTGAGTTGAAAATGTGGGCAGGTGATGCATTGTTGTAATCCCAGCACTGGGGGTGTGGATAGTGGTGACAGGTTCATTCCTCCTGCTCACTGGCCATCCAGCCAGTGAGAAACCTATCTCCAAAAAAAAGGTGGATGGTGCCTGGCAGGACAACAGCCAAGGTTGTCTTCTGGTTTCTATATGGATGTTCACACATGTGCATTTCAACACACATGTGCATACACACGCACACCACATACACACCAAAATAAAACTAGATAGGCATTGTCAAATGTGTTACTGAACCCAGCTACTTTCTGTTAATTCTTTGTCATCTTCTGTTTAGTGACTGCATCAGAGGGCAAGGTTTGTTCTCAATGAATGTGAGCCAGCCCTCAGAACTTAGTCCTTCATTCTCCAAATGCATAAGCTCTCTGTTTAGACACTTCTTGGGACTTAGAGTAACGAACATGAAATCTCTTTTCATAGCCTTGTTTTTACAAAGTGAGAACCTTTGATCTTGCCACATCTTTTGACCCTTGGCCCAGACTCATGCATGTACTTTAGAGGTTACTGTCAGCGTTTTAATGTCATATTTGCAGGCTCCTTTGGACTTCAGCGTAATAGAGTAATGAGATAGTAGTGAGCAGTAAGTTAACTTGCCTGGGCAGGATTCCTGGTTGTGAAATTTACAACTACATGTGTCTCTCTGGATTCACATACCTTATCTGTGAAATCTAGTTACAATTAAGACCCATCAAGGAAGCTGTGGCGAGGATTAAGTGAATTAACTCATTTAAAAGACTCAAACACTGCCTGACGTGCAGCAGGCTCTCAGTGGTTTTGGTTATAGTATTCTGAGTGCCATTTGTGTGGGCCTGATGTCCCATTTTAGAAATTATTTCCTCAAGTGTCTTCACTTCAGTTCCCTATTATAACCATAAATATTATCTTTTTGAGTTTGAAGACTGCACGTGATAAAAAGGTTTCCCAACTTTTATAGTTAAAACAGTTGAAAGTGACAGATATTAAACAAATGGGCTTCTCAAGGCAAGAGATAACTTACTAACGTTCTTTCGTTAAATTTTCCTATTTCTTGAAGGTGTTTTGGAATTGACCTTCTTCCCTTTGCTTTGTCTTTTCTGACCTTAGTTTGCAAACATCACCTGTCTGTCTGGCAAATATTACTATGGAGGAGGGAGTATTGAATATTTGGAATCATCCATGAGCTCCCACATTCTGTAAAGTAAGGCCTCTGGAAGATGATCCCCAGGGTCAGGATCATCTAATCATGCTGTGTTTCTGTACATTGGCTGGCACTATATTTAGGTCTAGATATGGTGAATAATGTAGCGTGGAGGGTGATTATCTTTGATTTCTCAGGCAGAAAACTTAGGCTGGAAGAAGCAAAGTTCTGCCAGAGAATTTGGAGGGACATCAGAGCTTGAGAGGCTCCTCAGATCATTACCATATGCTCTATCTCACAGCATCTATGTTCAATTCGGTGTCTGGGATCCTGTAGTTGCTTCTTACTAGTTAAGCAAATGTCAATCAACATTCTCAGTTCATAAAAACCTTCAGTATCTCATCTCTGGAATCCATCCATTGTTGACAAGACTCCTTCCATTCTGCAAATGAACAAATGATCTTGTCTGTTCATCAAGTAGTCTAGTTTCCTAGGTACAAACCTTACAGACGGGGTAGGCTTGTGAAAGGAAAACCATGCCTGGAGAGGAAGGCAGCCAGTATACTTTTCATTTAGGACCACTGTAACAGGTAAAGAGATCTCTCTTAGCTGCTCTCAATTCTCAGCCTGCACAAGCAGAAAGTCATAGCCAAGGAGCAAGGTAGGTCTAAATGTAGGTGAATTATTGGGAAGAAATACCAGAAGCAGGGAGGAGATTCTGGCTAAATCAGTTTATGGTTTTTGTCAGTGATATGCCAGGGTGATCAGATACTGATGGTGGAAGACAAAGGGATGATGGGAAATGAACTGTGTCGACCCCTTCTCCATCCCAGTAAGGGGTGTCTTGTAAAAACTGAATTCCTAAAGATACGCTGAAAGGTGAAGCCTAGTCATAAAAAGAGTCTTAGAGAGAGTATACTTTGTCAAGTTCTGGGCCATTCCTCCGTCTCAGCTCCCATCCCCATCAATGCATTCTGTGCAGGCTTCTCTGAGTCTGATCACAGAGGTAATCTCCTGGGAGGCTGATTGATATAGCTCTCAAGGTAAGATAACTTAAAACAACCGTGTGTGTGTGTGTGTGTGTGTGTGTGTGTGTGTGTGTGTGTGTGTGTGTGTGTGTGTGTGTGTATGTCTATTTTCTTGTTTCTGGGTGACCTTGTATAGATGTTCAGGAGAAATTCATGGAGGACAAGATTCCTAAGTCTAGACAGCCACAGAGGGTCAAGGCACCAGGCAGGCAGACATAGGAGGAAGACTACTAGAATTAGTAAAGGCTAAGCTTTATTTTACCTTTTTTTTGGGGGGGGGGGGCGGGCGGGCGAGGGAGGCTTGGGAGTGTACTTAAACAAAGAGGTCAGCTATTTTCTTATTCTGGAGAAGTGAAGATGTGGTATTTTTTTCTTCCGTCACTTCCAGAGACTTCTTAAGGGTCCCATGAGAAGTCATAAGTAAGAAGAGCAGCAACAGTTTGTCTGGCCAAAGGGGAGATTTCCCTTCCTCCACACAGAGCTGCCCAGGGAGCCTTTGAACTAAGCCTCCAGCAGATCTGTCACTCCAGATCCCCCAAAACCAGACAAGCCTTTGTAAAGGAAATTTAAAAAGCTCCTGGCCCACACTCCAAATCCACCCTGCTTGGGGAACCCCACAGGCCGCTTTCTGTTCTCTCCCTGCAACTCTCTAGAGGCCATACATCATCCTGGTAACCCACCTTCAAAACGGGCTTTTGTCATTTTCCGTGCTGGGATGGGAGCCAGCCAAGCCCACAAAAACCCCTGAGCTTCGAAGGAGCTGAACCAGCTGGTGAAGTTCCTGGAGCGTTTGAAAGTGCTATCCTGTTTCACAGAAACCGAAGACAATGGTTTGATGTTTTAAAATGTAAGCTCTACCGTTTCTGGTTTTAATTTAATGGAAAGGGGATTTCCCTGTGAGGGATTTCGTTAGAAAGGGAGGAAGAGGAGCTCTCCCCTCCCTCCCAGCCCCCTCCCAGACTGCTTCCAGTTCCCCAAACACAGAACTCTGGTTTGCTTGTCTTTTGTTCAGGAAGGTTGCCTGGATGAGGAAGAATGGCACTTTGGAGAGCTTGAGACACTTAGGCTCTTAACCACAGCAGCAGCAAGAAAGTGGCATCCAGCTTTGCACATTCATTTAATTAATCAATTCGTATTTTGTACTTGTGAGACAGGGTCTTGCTTTGTGGTCCAGGCTAGCCTTAAACTCAGGAGCATCCTACCTGAACGCCACCCTGTCCATCTCCCCCACCCCACCCTGCATACTTCTGTGCTAGGTTGCAGGCCTGTTCTAACTCTGTCTATTTCATTATTTTTATGTCCAATTGGGTAAATGCATGGAGAGAACAAAGTTCTAAGAACTAATCCATAAAGTTCTACTCACTATTTCTGGGTATAGTGAACAAGTCTGTAATCTAAGGACTCAGGAGGCTAGTGCAAGAGAGCGTCCCATGTGTTATCAGGCTGGGAAAATAAAAAGAACCATTAACTAACTAGATATTTTGTAGGGAAAAGTGGCCAGCCAAAGAAAGCCACCCTGGATCTAAGACCTGAGTCAGTGAAAGAAACACTTTATCCCTGAACCCAGAACTAAAAAGAAATGTGCCCTAACTCTGAAACCACCACCAAATAAACACACTTTGGCCCTAGAATCAGAGCCAGTGAAAGAAATATATCCTGGCCCTGAAATTAGAGCCCCAAACCCCAAAAAGCCAGTGAAAGAAACATGCTGGCCCTGAAACCAAAACCAAACCAGGGTTAAAAAAAAAAAAATCTGACCAATCCCCACCCAGAAGTCTCCTCCCTAGAAAGCTCCGCCCCCGAGAAGCCCTATATAAGCTCTGCTCTTGGAGCCCTTTTTCTGCTGTCCTCTCCCACCCTGGGCTGAAGCAGCCACACTCTTCTGTACTCTTCTCTCCCAATAAATCTTTTGAATGAGGTTTGGGTGAAGATCAGAACAGCCTGGATAGAGATCACTCTTGCAGCTTAGGGACTATTCTCCAGCTGGGCAGAGTTGTTAACACTCCCAGAGCAGAGAGCAGGGGAAGAGAAGCAAGCTGAAGCTGTAACACTTGGAACAGCCCAGGAAGCCTTCCTCCAGCCTAGTGGGGTTGTTACACTCTGGGAAACCTGAGCAGGGCTGTAACAACTTCACCGGAGAGGCTGCCAGATTGGGAAGCCTTTCCCTGAAGCAGAGTGTAGGTTGCTACCTAGGCTCACTGTGGCCTGCAGTGTTCACTGGCTCCTGACTGCCTGAATACTTTTCCATTGGAGCTGCAGAACTCCTGACGGCACCGGGCTCCTGACTGCCAGGATCTCTTTCCATCTGTGCTGCACAAACACCTACACCTTTTCCCCACACTCACGTGTCTCCCCTGAAAACACTGACGTAGTCTGCACTTCCTGTTTTCCTTAACCCTCAAAATGTCTAATGAGATAGGCAAATAAATATGATTTCCCTTCCGTTATGCACTAGTACTGAGTTATACCGGAAACTTAGGCTTACTTGGAGCTCACTACGCGTTATTAATTATCTCTGCTCTTTCTTTGCTTTAGCGAACTCCTTAGAGTCTCTTTAACTTGTTAGTGGGCTGTTCACACCACAATCCAGAGAAAACCTTACCTGCAGATGCCATGCAGGGTTTCTCTGTAAGAGGTCTCCACGTGAATATCAACCTGAAAAAGCAGAAGCCCGTTAGAAAAACAAAACAAAAGCAAATCAAGGGTGGTGGTTTATGCTGTTGTCTCCGCTACTCATGTAAGTCGTTCAAAAGTTCAAGACCAGCCTTGGACAGAAGTTAATGAGTGTGGAGTGGTGTGCCCAGGTAGCTGATTCTTCTAGCTTTGGATTTCCTTTGGGTGTCCGCTCTTTTCATTTCACCAAAGCTCTCCCCGGACTTTCAGATAACCTAGTTACTGGATTTTATTTTAGTGTGTTCTCCAAGGAATGCTTTAAATAGGGAATGGCATGGTTTAACCAACACATGTGGATATGGGGTGTGTTAACTAAGCCATTCTGTATGATCTCAGTGTGTGGTGGACTCAGAAAGACACCAGTTCAAAGTTGGATGATTTTAGGCAGGTTCAGAAAACTCTGATTAAACTCTGGCTATGGGACTCCAACTTTGAAATTTAAAAACTTCATACTGGGAAGTTTTTTTTTTTAATAATGTTTTTATTTATTCTTTAAACTTTTGTACGTTTATAAAGTTTGATCAGATTTATCCATCATTACCTTCCTCTAACTCTCCCCCATCTCTCTTGCAACTTAATGGTCTCCTTTTCTTTTTGCTGCTAATACACCACTTGAGTTCAATTATTGCTGCCTCTGTGTGTGTGTGTGTATGTGTTTGTGTATGTGTGTATGTATGTGTGTGTATGTGTGTTGTATATGTGTGTGTATGTGTGTGTATGTGTGTGTATGTGTGTATATGTGTTTTGTGAATGTGTGTGTATGTATGTGCGTGTGTGTATATGGCTAGGAGGACATTCATTGGGCCATAAGCAACTAACAAACATCCATGTCCCCAAAGGAGAGTAACTCTTCTCTCAGTAACCATTTGGCTGCCAACATCCCCTTCATCAAGAGTGAGCCCTGTATTACACATGCTGAGCAAGTGTTTTACCACAGAGCTATATCCCTAACCTATAAATTGCCTTTATGAGATGATAAATGGAAATTATAAATTATATTTAAGCTCATGTTACCTGTACATTTATATGAAATTCCCATGCAGTGAGTTAAAATTCTGATTAGTAGGTGTGATTTAAAGTCAGTGGTTTTGAAAGTGCAATCTATCAATCTTTGCTGAGCCCAGGATTCCACAGATGTGCCTTGGGTAGTTGCTTGATGGCCTATGAGAGCTCTAAGAAGTAGACTTCTAGGTTCTTCTATTACAGAAGGTTAGATCGTCCTTTGTCAGTTTATACTTATGCTCAATCTCAGTTTGAAAAATTACTCATTTTAAAATATAACCCCTTGCCATGCACTAACCTTGTCTACATAGGATATTGATGTTGGAATTCAGACCTTCTTTGTCTTGTTCTGTCACTGGTTTTAATTCTGCTCTTGTGACAATCTTTCTGCATCATGCATCTTCCACAGTATAAGAGCTCCCCTAACATGTGTCCATGTTCTCTACGGACACAATCCTCCTGTATGCAGTTTCCAATAAAGAAAGATGAGCACTAGACCATGATTTTGGTGAAATGACTTCATTTAAATTCTTAGCCATATTTTTCCGGTTTACTTCTGGTATCACATGATATATATATATATATATGTATATATACACACACATATATATGTATATATATGTATATGTACACACACATATATGTATATGTACACAAACATATATATATACACACGTATACACACACACACACACACACACACACACACACACATATATATGCTTAAGTGTATTTTCTTTCTTATTACAAATATACTAAGAGCAATTAGAACTGAGAGGACGTCAGCTTTGGCTTCTCAACACTGTTTCCACACTGAGCATCTTCCTGTGTAGCTGGGGTAACCTGGCCTCCTTGCCCTTAGACTTTTCGGCCCTGTGTTCTCAGGCTGGCCTGCTCCTAGCTTGGGTTTGCAGTCTACATTTCATCACATGCTGTCAGTCTTTCTGATGTTTTGGTGCCGGCCAAGGAAGTGATTTTTTTTTTTCTAGTTGTCGCCCATTCCTCATATTCTGACCCCTGTGCCCTCTTCTGATTGGCTTCTCGTCTTTCACTTGACAAATTACCTCTCTCTCCCCAAGTCTGCTTCAAGCGTTTTTCTCATTAGAAGCAGCAGTACTATCAGAAACCCTTCCCCCTTTCTAGCTTAATTTTTGGTTTCCATATCATTTGCCTCATTTCTCAGACGCTCTGGGATTCATTAAAACAAAGCAACAGACAAAATACTTACTTTGGTAAATAAGTAACAAACTGCCTTACTGAGAATAGAGGCCAGAGACTCAACGTGCCAAACTCAGACTCCATGATCAAATGATGATGCCGCTCACTGCTCCCCTAAAGGAAAACCAAGATCTGAGTCAGACATTTTGATTAATCTTGTATAATCTTTTATGCTCACTCATGGGCTTTCAGATAATTCATTCTGAGTTTATTCTGGGAGCAGATCAGGATGAAGGAGTCTTCACTTTAAGCATTTCCCAGCTTGAAAAACATCGATGAAATGCTTTGGAACTATTTTTTTTGACTCCTTATCCCCGAGTATTTACCTTCCCCACAGCCATCATATTTTCCACAGAACTTTTCACTTCGCATTCTGCTCATGTGGTTGGCTCTCCTCCCCTCTCCATTGGATGTAAGTTCTACAGTACAGGACTCTCTTTGCCTCGTTTCCTCCAACTGTGGCTGGGAGAGAGTGAGTAGAGAAAGAGTTAACAAATGCAGTGATAGGGGATAGAGAACCAGACTAAAAGCAAGCGAGGTAATCTTGTTACTGTTGTAAAACAGGGAAGAGTCAGTGTGCCTCTGGGCCAGGTGACCTGGCCAAGGTCTTCAGACTCAGAATGCTGTCTCTGCTAAAAGCAACTAAGCTTTATAGTTGATGAAGAGATTTGGTGGTATATATTCATGGAAATCCTGTGGAATTTATTTTATAACTTTGTCTGTAAACCCAGATGTTTGCTGAAAAACATCTTTTAAGACTTCAGGATGTGCAAATTGCTTTTAGATCCTTTAACCAAATGACAGCCATGAGCAACCAGAGCACATGCTCTGTGTATTAGGATAGTGTCTGCCTGTTTGCCCAGACCTCACGGGCCTGTCAGCACTTAACTCTGCTCTGCTCATCCTGGAGCTCCTCAGTGGCGTCTGTTCCTGGGAACTTCGCAGACAATCTCCCTATGGGAGCCAACTTGATTTGATTTCACTCCCTGACTGAAGTTCCCTGGCCTGTTCAGCCTGTTTAACGTGGTTGCTTTATCTATCTGCTTCATCGCCACAGTCTTTCTGTACTCAGGTGTGCACTGCTGCTATTGTTTTGTTTTGTTTTGTTTTTTTTTTTTCAGCTGTTGCTATTAATGACCATGGTAGAGATTTTTATTTTGAGCTAGAATCATGGTTGATTACAGCAGGGGGCATTACTAGATCTCTATGCTAACTGCTCAGGGCTCACTCTTTTTTGCCCTGAAGAAGACTCTTGGTAACCCCTATTGTATTTTGTCATGTTTGGTGGGTTTGGACAGTCCAGTTTCACTCTTAGCGGATAAGCTTCTTTTTCTTGGAAAGTAAGTATACTGCTAATTCTGTGGCAACACAGAGGAGCCCGAGCCCACCCTGCTGTACACGGCAGTGTTAGCGGTTACTCTGTGGAGATGGGAAAGCCTGGTGGAGTTCTAAAGGAGATTAAACTTAAGGAGAAAGTCAGGAGGATTCTCACAACTGTGCAAATTTCCAAGAAATGGGGCAGTGAAGAATTTTAATTCTGGAAATATTTGCAAAAATGAGGCTGTCTACTAAAACTGCAGTAGATAGAAACAATACGTATGTTTAAATTTTCTAAGTCTTTGTCAATGTAGGGTTATACATACACCTATATGGCAGTTATTCACACAGTGTTCTGTATATACATTTTCAGGGCTTAGTTTCAGTTATCCTCTTTGGAAACAAATGAACACTGAGCAGCTGTGATCATAGATGCAGGCGGAAGCCTCGATCTACCCCCCATGTGAGCCAATGCGTTCTTCCTAGCTTTGGGTTTGCTACTATGGAGTTGATAATCTCTGTTGCAGCAGCCTCACAGCATTGTGGGAAACTCAAATAAGATAATGTATGTGAAAATTGAAGATTATAGGTATTGTGTCAAAAACAATATCATGGTTGTGGTCATAACTGGGTCAATGTAGGATGGAGGATGGTGAAGTTGGTCCTGCTTCTTCAGTGTCCAGGACAGTGCCTAAAATCCTAACCATCATTACTTTTTTAGGGTAGGTAGAGGTAAGATCTTTCCCTAAGGATCACATAGTAGAGAAAATAACAACCAGAAGTTAAGATATCACTTTTGCAAATCTTGATAAGCACCCAATCATCTCATTTTCTAAAACTGCACTTGAATATTGCCTAAGCTCTAGGCCTAAGTGAGGCTTCATATGTTGTTGCTCTTGAGTCTGAAAGCTGCATGATCATGAGAAGGTGACTTAGAGGGGAAGACTGATCAGCGTGGGAGAAAACAGACAGCGAGGCTGGCTGTAGAAGTGAGTCCTGGGACTACCTAGTCTGAGAAGCTCCTTAGAGCTTGGAAGCCTTGGTGGCCCCCAATCAGGGGAGCCAGAGTTATTCCCTGTAGCTTTGTTCAATCCATGACTTGGACTCAGATAATTAAGTTTCTCTTCCATGGGCACTGGAAGCAAGAGATAGTGTGTGAAAGGGTAGACAGAGAAGCAAATGAGGGGGAGCAGCCTGCATTCCTTCTTTAACTGTGTCTGCTTAAGGAAAAGTATATATACAAGACCCCAAAGGGAACAGGAGTAAAGGACAAAGATCACCCTGGTAAGAGGGGTGTCTTAGGACTACAGAGGACTCAGATGATCATAAAGATATCTCGGGGAAAGGAGTTTAATTCCTTCTCTGTGCTATGACTTTGGACATTTTGAGCAGAAATTCCAGGAGGAAGGAGGAGAGGCGTGCACTGTATAGAAGAGTGTTGTAAGCATATTTCCTGCCATCTTTTCCCTGTAGATGACATGGTAATGAAATCTTGCTAGTGGCTGCCTGGAGTTTGCATTCATTGTGTGTGGTTTTTAATCCTATAAATGAAGAGACTATGTCATAGGAAATTGCTCCTGTGAACATGCTTGGAAAGTCTCCAGGAAAGCAGTATGGATATTCTGTTTCTTATCATTTTTCTAAGTTCTTAGAGAGAAAATGAGGAAATAAAATTGGGGATGAAAGGACATCTTTTTAAGAGTTGAATGGCTGTGTCTTTAATTTTCCTGTTAAAAATGGGCATGGTGTTGTTATTCAGAAAGAGTGGGTTTATGCTGCTGCTGTCTTTCATTTATTTGGAATTTAGGGTGAGGTTCTCCACACAACAGTGTCCAATGAACACAATGAGACATTCAACAGTTTCTGATCGAAAACCACACCCACTTCTCTCCTTCTGTTCATCACATTTTCTTGAGAAGAGCATGTGTCACTGAAGCTACTACAATTTAGCGTCTTGGAGAAACTTCTGTCATCTTTAGACTTTTTTCCCATCTCTCAGAACATAAATGAAGTTACATTCCGGTAAGAATAATGCCAGCAAACTGAATTAAAAGTTGAATGCTTTAATCACATATATTGGCAGTATGTTGTTAAATCTTGTCTGTCACCATGGTTGGCTAAGAGACATCAGGGGAGATTTGTAATTTTGTACTCAGAAGTTTCTAGTCTGGCCTAGCCCCAAGGCTCAGACCCTCAGCTGCTTAGTCCCAAATAATCACACAGGAGCTTATATTAATTACACACTGTTTGTTCTATGGCTCAGGCTTATTCCTTGCTAACTCTTGTACCTTAAATTAACCCATATTTGTGTTTATGTTTAGCCATGTGGCTAGGTACCTTTTTTGCTCAGTGTGGCATTCTCATCCTGCTTCCTCTGCATCTTGCTGTTGTCTGCTGCTCTGCTTTTCAGCTTCCCAGAATTCTCCTAGTCTTCTTGCCCTGCCTCTGCTTCCTGCTGAGTCTCTTGACCAATCAGCATTTTATTAAATCAATAGGAATGACAAATATTGACAGAGTACAAGAGCATAGCCCCACAGCAATATACAAATCTCTGGCTCTGTCTACTGTGACATTTCTAGAAGTGATTAGATCATGGGAGCTCTGACATAATCAATGATTTAATTCATTAATAGATTCAAAATTTGAATAAACCTATGGAATTTGGTGGTTAGGCCTATGGAAAGTAGGGATTGGTTGGAAGAAGTTGTCCCTGAAGTTGTGACTTTGGAGGGCACTTTTGGCTCTGACCCCTTCCTGTTGCTACTTCTGTTTTCTGCTGTGTGTGTTGAACAGTTTCCATGCTCCCCTGCTCCCCTGTTCCTCTGCTCCCCTATGTGTTCTGCAATGGGCTAAAATCTGTGACATTGTGAGACAGACTAAGTTCTTCTTCAACTAGGTCTTGTATAAGGTCTTTGTGAAAGCAACAAAAAGATGAATAATACAAGAGGTCAGATAATTACATTTTTCTTTGAACTGATTGGTTGCTTTGGTGTTACATGGATTCTATAAACTTCCCAGTATCATAATTACTTGATGATTTTTAATGCTCAGGCTATTTTTCTTGATAATGAACTGCCATTAATTTCTTAATTTTTTTTTCCTTCTGGGTATGGAGATATATGTATGTAATCTAAGCACTAAGGAGACTGAGGCAGGAGGATTATGAGCTCAAGGCCAACTAGAAAATGAAGTTTTGTCTTAATTTTAACAACAACAACCTTTTTATTTTTTTGCAGGAAACCACGAAGTGACTTCAATCTGTTTGCTTAATTGTTGGGGGGATCCTGTAACAGAAGGCACAAATTAGCTAGCAAGTATGTACTGCTCCTACCACAAGAAGGCTAATTTCTTCCTTCTCTGTTTACATGTGCTTAGCTTGATTTCTCCACTCTTATACACCTCGGCACCCCATGCCTAGGGAATGGTGCTGCCCACACTGGTCTGCAATTTTCCACTCTTAGTTAAGGTAGTCAAAACAACAAGTTGTACAGGCCAGCATGATGTAGACAATTCTTTACTGCATTTCTCTTTCTAGGTGATTCAAGGATGTATAAAGTTGAAGATTTAAACTAAGGATGGCAGTTGTTGATCCCTACTGAGATCATAATCTAGCTCATAGGAGCAAAAATGTACCATGAATTTTAGCCAATATCTCTACACATTTAACTGCCACTCCAGTCAAGACACTGATTATTATCATCATTGCTGGAATTTCCCTGTAGTTTTTGCAGAAAGCAGCATTTGTTTTTGGCATAGATCTCTACGGTCATGCTCTATGTTTCCATTGTTTGGATCATGTCAGCATTTCAGATGAATGGAATCACAGCAGGGTCCTTTCAGGCTGGAACCTGAGTGATACTAATTGCAAATGCAAGTAGACCCCACACACAGTTCTATGCCACTTCACGTTATAATATACCATGAATACTCTTTTGTGACTGGTTTCTTTTGCTCAATATATTTTTTAAGGCTAATTTGTCTGTGAAGATCAGTAATTCATTTCTTTTTATTGCTGTACGGAATTCCACATTGTAAATTTGCTGCAGCTTATTTGTATTTCCCTCTATCGGTGGACACAAGGATTGTTTGGGCTTTTGTGACTAGAACTGCTATAAACAGTGCATATAAGTAAGTATTTTGTTGAATATGTTTTTATTTGGGCAAACAGATGCAGTATTGCTGGATCATGTAATTCTGCAATCTAAGTGCATTACTCAGGAAACATGCTAATTAATCTCCAACTCAGCAGTGTTGGCCTAATGGTGGTGTTTAGATGCTAGTATGGAGAGATTAATGCCCCCACAGATAGAGTTTGCTGCTTGGATTTCCTCTTCTGCTTTTATGCCATGTGAGGGGCTCAGAGTCATTTTGCCTCCTCCATTCTGCCATATCCAGATGCAGTAGGGAGACCCTCAGCAGACACCAAGAGGCTTGAACTTTAGCCTTCCTTCTCACAGCTCCTGGCCTCTGGAGCGATGTGAGAGATAATGTCTCTTCATCAATATATAACTTGTGGCATTCTGTGATATCTCTAAGGGAGGACTTTAAAATTTAGTACCTTAGGAGACTCTTGAACTATTTTCAGTGTTGGATTCAGTATTTCACAGACTTGTTAGCCATGCAAGAGAATCTACTGTGTACCACAAAGTCATGGACACTGCTGTCAGCTTTTAACTAGTCAGTACCAGTAACTCTGTAGGAAAAAAAAAAAACAAAAACAAAAAACAAAACAAAACAAAACAACAAAAATACGACCTGTTTTTTTTTTGTTGTTTTGTTTTGTTTTGTTTTTTTTTTTTTAATTTCTATTCCTGTGATGGTCAATACAATCATCCATGATTCTTTCTTCTGCTCTTTTGAAATACGTAGTTCATTACTGTTGCTCTACATACCCACTCACTAGAAATTATTTTCCTTTCTACCTACTTCCTGGGACCCATTGGATGAACATCCCCTAATTCTTCTACCTCCACATACTTTAACCTCTAGTAACCATTATACTACACATCAATTTTAAAAATATTCCACGTTAAGAGTTGGATCACTCAGTATTTATCTTTCTCTACCTAGTTTATTTCACTTAATGGAGTGACTCCTAACTCTGTCTCTACTGTTACAAATGGCAGTATTTCATCTTTTCTTATGACCAGTAATACACACACACTTACTCACACACACACATATACACATATACACACACATTCACTCAAACACACACATACACACATACACTCACTTACACACACACTGACACCACACACATTCTCTCTCTCTCTCTCTCTCTCTCTCTCTCTCTCTCTCTCTCTCTCTCTCACACACACACACACAAACACACACACACCATATTTTATCTATTCACTCATCACTTGTACACCCTGGTTGTTTTATGTCTTGGCTATTTGCTTAATGCTTGTGCACCGAGACTGTGGTGACCAAGTGGGTCTCTGATGCAGGCTAGAACACAACTCTATATGGCCTGGCCTGTGGGTCCCTGCAGGACACTGGAGCAGGTCCCCAGTAGAACTGGTAAAGGGGTAATCCAAGCAGCTTTCCTGCCTGTCTTCTTGATGGTAGCTTCTCTTATGGTTAAACCAAAGCTAGTGTGTTTAGGGGGATTATGTTGTTCCATTGTAAATAATTATCCCACCCACTGGTTTAATAAAAAGTGCTGATTGGCCAAAGGCAGCAGGAAGTGTGGGTGGGGCTACCAGACTAAGAAAACTCTGGGAACAGGAAAACAGAGCAGAGTGCCAGCAAGAAGCCAGAAGAAGCAGAGGACAACTATGCTGCTCTGAGAAAAGGTACTGATCCTTACATTGATCAGCCTACTACTGTAAGCATTTGTGTGTCTCTGCAGGTCTGTGGGTTTGTGAGCCTAAACCTTGAGGCTAGGACTGAAAGTCTGGGCAAGAAACCTCTTACTACAAGTATGCCTTTCTTGTTGCTCCCTACTTCTTGCAAGGGAGTTTTTGTGTGAATCTTTGTTCAAATTGAGCTTCCTCGGGAGGTGACTGTTGAATGTCCCATGTTGCTCCACTCCATGATTCAGAAGTTTCTATGGAGGAAATTTCCCATCCCACTTATGCTGAAGACTTTTTGTTTTGTTTGCTTTGAGATAGTGCCTCACCTTATAACCCAGGGTTCTCTTAAACTGATGGAAATCCTCCTGCCACAGCCTTCACCGGAGTGCTTACATTACAGGTATGAACTGCCACATTTGGCCTATGTTGTCCACTCCATTATTAAACATTGTTCGCAAGAACCAAGCATGGTGCCCATACCTTTACTTTAAACAATCAGGAGGTAAATAAAGGCAGGTAAATCTCTGAGTTTTAAGCCAGCTTCTTCTAAGCAGTGAGTTTCAAGTCGGCCAGAGGTACACAGTGAGACCCTATTTAAAAAGCACACCAAGAGAAAACAAAACAAAAAAATGCTCATAATTTCCTTATATATCTCTTTTACTTTGTATAAAATCTGTAGTCATGTGCTTTTTCTCATTTCTGATAGTGGTGATAAAAATTTTATATATATGTGTGTATATAAAACTTTTAAATATCTCCCTATGTAGATATATAAATCTGAAAAGGAGCTAATAATATTTATTCACTGTGACCAGCCAGCTCTTGGTTTTATAGATATTTTTCTACCATTTGCTTATTATATGATGGAGTTATTTCTATATATTTTATTTCATTTCATTTTCTTAATTTCCATTTAATTAGCTCTTTCTTTTCTAGCTCCCTGAGTTGGGCTGTATGATGATATAGATCATAAAGTTTAGACTTTTCTTCTTCTGCATTTAAGCACAGACATCTTCCTTTAGGGACCCCCATAGCTGTGCATTACAAACATTGATGTTGTGTTGCATTTTATTTTTACTCAGTTCAACAAAAGTTTTCATGTCTCTTTGCCTCGTTCCTGGTTTGTTTATAAATGACTACTTCATTTCCAAATATTTGGATAAAATTCCCATGTATATTATTTTTATTAAATTTCCTTATAGCCCAACTTCATACTCTATATAATGACTATGTTTTGAGTTTATTGTGATTTGTTTTTTAGCTAAAGTAGAAGTGATAAATATTGATGAATGTCTCATAAGCACTCAGTTAGCCGCTATTAGGTATATTTTCTATTATCAATCACGTCGGCTGTTAACGATTTTTAGTGTTATTATCTTTCTATTTGTCCTTTCAGTTACTTAGAAGCAACATGATCATCCAAAAACTCTTGATATACATTAAAAACAATAGGCTAAGAGCTGGACACGGTGGCACACACCTTTTATTCCAAACACTGATGAGGCAGAAACAGGCGTATGTCTGTGAGTTCAAAGCCAGACTGATATATATATATATATATAGTGAGTTCTAAGCCAGACAAAGCTACATAGTAATGTTTCTGTCTCAAAAAAAACAAGTCTCTCTCTCTCTCTCTCTCTCTCTCTCTCTCTCTCTCTCTCTCTCTCTCACACACACACACACACACACACACACACACACACACACACACACACACACAATCACTCTAGGATATAAGGAAGATGTAGAATTGATTTCTGTTCACCCTTAGTGTGGAATTTAAATTAAATGCACATATAGAAACTAGGAGACATAGTTCCTAACTGGGGACTATGTACATAGCTAAATAATGGGTTTCTCTTACTCACAAGAAAGAATATTATTATAGAATCTAAGAAAAAAATCATCGCATTATGATGATTAAGTAGCCCATTACCTAGGTCAGACCATCAGTTCCGTACAAATGGAGAGGAAATGCTCTTTAGTGTGGGATGAAGTTGTTGGCTGGTGGAATTTTAATGTCCTATGAAATTCAAACATATAAGTGATGTAATGAAAGGCATTCCTAATTCATCTATGGAAGGTGAGTGATAGTTGTAGACATGAGCACAATATATTCAGTATACAGCAGGAATTTAATGCTCCCACAGTGGTAACTGGTTTCTGAGCAGAGAGACAATACGGAGGAGGTGATGATGAAGTCTGGTTTGTCAAGTGCCCTAGGTAAGATGTGATCACTGAGGTTGGTGCTCTGTGCTATAGAGCAGATGGAAGCAGCCTTGACTTAGGTCTTCCACACTGGACATGAGACAGCTAATGATTGCCCCGTGAGTGAGTCATATATCCAGTTAGCTTCCCTAAGGGAGGCATGGTCTCAATTATCTCAGGAACAAGGAGGAGGGGTTGAAGGAAGGCAGCTTCCCCTTGACCTTTGGGTTCTGGGTCCCACATTTCCCTTCAGACCTGCACAATGAAGTCAGAGAACACCTACGTGAACCACTGTGCTTTGATTTGTTTGTCAGAGCTAAAATCAGTGTCTCCCTCTCTTTTCATCCATCTGTGTCCTGTCAACAGAGAACAGAAAGGAAGGAACCAAGGAAAGAAAGATACTCTTCTATCAGCCAGAGCACCGAGAGAGAAATACACCAGGACCAAGAAGATATAATAAGGCAAAGGACGTGAATGCTCTGCATTTCTAGCCCCGTTCTCTGTTTCTAGTATCATTTTAACTCTAAGCAGAAGTCACACAACTGGGTTGTGTCTTTTTTTTTTTTTTTTACCCTTCCCCTAAGTCCTAGCCCTAGGCTGGTCAAGATTGTAAGGCAAGTTTATCGGTAGCTCTTGAGGTTAGGTAAAAAAGCCATAGGGAACGAGACTCCAGCACTCCACTTTTGACCTTAATCTCAAAGCAGCAGTATCTCCTTTGTGTGTTCTCTGGTTATTATGAGGTTTCTTAGGGAGTGGACTTTCCTCTAAATAATCACTACTAGGTTAAAACAAGTTCTTATGCATGAATAGCAAGAATAGCCGCCCAATGAAAGGGACATATTTGGTTATTCAAGCTTTATTTTGTTGGTTTGTTTTTATAGCTGCAGAACCATTGCATGGTTCAGATCAGCTGGCTTTAGTTACCCAAACACGTGAAGGAGCAATGTTCTGCTTGCTTTCCAGTCCTAAACCTCAAACTCTGGTGTTAGCAATTTATCTCCAGACATAGAGAGCTTTGAAAAGCCAAGTTAGCCAGTAAACATGGGTTTCTTCTGAGGAACCTTCCAATCGTCTGTTTGAAGGAGAATCTCCATGTTGAGAATCAAAACCCAGGAATCATTTCCCAAGTTAACAAATAGTCCTGTTGATTTTACTTAAACAAATAAGCCATATGATTTTATTCAGTTTATGAGATAAAACATCTTTAAAAGTGATTAAGAGAAAAAGCTATGTTTTTATCTTTTCCTAAAACTAAAGTGACTGTAAAACTATAAACCAGGCTTTGTGGGAGTGTTTAGGTAGCAGTTTTTTTAAAATGTTAATTAAATGTTGATATGTTAATACTTGCTCAAACTCTATGTTTTGGTCAGCTTCCTTTTCACATTATTCTGTGGAAAAGGAAGTGACTGGATCTCCCATTCCCATCTATATTCCCCCAAGTGTTTAAAATGAATATGGTGGTCACAGAGAGACAGTTCCATGGCCTTCTCAGCACTGGGGGAAGAGGAAAAAAAAGGTATCATTGTTAATTTTTGTGGTGCCCAGAAGAATAAGATACAAGGAGGTTAGAGATACCCCATAAGGAATTTGGAACTCCATCACGCATGTGGCCTCCATGCCCATGTTGTCACTGTGATGTCCTAAGACAATTAGCTGGTAGGAACATGCAGATCATCTATCTTCACAGAGGGAAACATTGGCAACATCACCTTGAAACTAGACCAGTCTCAATTTAAGACTTTGTCTTGCCAGTTGTGATGTTTTTGGAGAATGATTTTTTTTTTTTTAAATCTTCAAAGTTGATGAGGTGATAAAATTATGCTGGTAAGTTGGCATGAGGTTATTGAGTAAAGTGTAGCTAATGAAGTGTCCAACACGTACCCCAGGTATACTAACACATCCTTCCATATTGCTGTACAATTAATAATAGCTAAGAAATGGAGCCAGCTTAGCTGCCCATTAGTACCTGAACGGATAGAGAAAATGTGACACATATTCAGTACTATTTTATTTACCCATAAAGAAATGACATTTGCAAGAAAACTGACGGAACTGGAAACCATGTTAAGTGAGAGAAGCAAGGTTCAGAAAGACAGATTCTGCATGTATTCTCTCATGGATGGAACCCAGATTTAATCGTGCGTGTGTGTGTGTGTGTGTGTGTGTGTGTGTGTGTGTGTGTGTGTGTGTGTGTATGTAAACTAGAAAGGAAACCATGAGAGGAAGAAAGACTGGAATGCATGTGACCAGAATGCAAAAGGTAGATTATGAAAAAGCATCAGAGGTGGGGCTTAGGGCTCAGACAATGGACACAATGAATGTATAAAAATATAACAAAACCCATCACATCGTGTGGTCATTTAAAGCACTAATAAAAAAGCCCTACTCCTGCCCAGAGAATACTGTATACTGCCTACACATGCACTGCTACAGAGTGGGTACTTAAGAAATGCAGCAATTACCTAGTGTGTGAGCTGGTATTGTTCTCCTTTATCCAGGCACATGCCATGAAACAGAAGTCCAGTGGTCTTCAGTGAGTCAGCACTAGTGCTGAGACCGCCTTCAGCACCAGTGGCTACGGGCTGTGTTTACTTGCAATAAAAGGAATAAGAGCTTACAGGGCTATTTTAGGACTGTTTATACTTGTTAGCTCTGACAGAAGTACTGTACACAGTGGAGTGTGTGGGAGATACCAGGCTGCTGTGCCTGCTGTTTCTGAGAGAGAAATGGCTAAGTGCACGTGAGCTTCAACTAAAAAATTATTCTATGTGCACTTGAGTTTTTAGACACCATTTTGAATATTGCTGATTTAGTGTTTGGCTTCTTTGTCCCTTCTCTGCTTTTCTCGCGTGTGTGTTGGGAGTTCACTGGCCCTTCCCACTTACTTTGCCATTCTCTTGGTCCCTGGAGTGTGAAACAGGGGTTCTTTTGTTAGTATCTTGAGCAAAGTTGCAAGGCACATACACTTCTTGTTGACTTTCTTCTTCCAAGGCAGCTCAATGCCTCCCAGAAAGGCTTTATGTTTCATTTGTCCCCGACCCCCAAAGCGAAAGCTTGAAGTTGTGAGCACTCAGTGGCCTCTGTGTTTGAGGAGCCTGCCTAGGGCATTCAGTTAATACTGTGATCTAGGAAACAAGAAGTTCACTGTGAACACAGGCTCTGAGATTTGCTGGGCAAGACATGACCACTTGAGCAGCAAGTATATCAGGGAGATGAAGACCACAGAGGGGAGAGAGAGAGAGACAGTTTCCTACTGAGAGACTTGGGACTCTCCAAGTTTCCCAGGTGGAAATAAGTCTGCACAGAAGAAGCCACAGAAGTAGAATGCAGGGAGGGCCAGCAGGGGCCTAGAAAACACAGATTTCATGGAGAACAGAGTGTGAGGGAGCTTGTTAGTGGAACTAGCCCCCTATTAAGCCTGGAGCAAGAGATAAGTGTCGTGCATGCATGCATGTATGCATTCCTCCATGCAAGCATCTGCCAGTCCATCCACCAGCCCACACACTGGCGATTCTTTCCTTCTGAGTAGCCACTTTGCAACATCACTACAACATAACGAAGAAAAGAGTCAGTGTCTTTGAGCTGAAAACCCCAATGCTCTGAAGATGTTTGTTTGCTGTCTGTCTTTGAACTTGGTAGAGTGATGTTTCAGGAACTGGAGATGCTTCTGAGAGATGTCAAAATTGAATGAGCAACAGATCTGAGTTCTGGAAGCATGCATGGACTAGGAGAACGAAACGTGCCTGTCATTTGTAACTCGTTCTCCTATCATTTCATTGTGACCAACCATGCGAGCACCTTCAATGGATGTTTCTCTGTTGGTGACGTGGAGGCAAAGCAAAGATCACCCTGAAGTCATTCCTTGATGGTCACTCTCAGCCGTGGGTCCCCAAGTAGATCTGCAACAAGGCTGGTCTAGGCTAAGTTTCAATCTACATATAGTCACCGTGCTTACATCCCAGCTTACCTCTGCTTAGGCGTGGCTAACACACTTCAAGTTTTTGTGTTTGTATTTTTTCTTCTTCTCAAAACAAAGTCCAAGGATAGTAACTGAAGACTTTTCCTTCATGGACCTTGTTCTCCAGATGAGTTGAACAACTTTCATTGGCATCTACTTGTCCCCAAATTCTAGATCTCTGCTTTTAATCATTCTCATTTTCTATAGCAGACTTCTCTCCTCCCATTAATGAGGTTTGCCTTCTGCCTTTCTTACTTAAAACAGTGCTCTGATAATAAGACTCACTTACAGATCCTCGTTAAACACATACAAACACACACACACACACACACACACACACACACACATACACACACACACACACACACACACACACACACACACATGCGTGCGCACACACACAATCTTGGGTCCCTGCACAAAATCAGTTGCATTTAAATAAGGTTCCTAGAGCTAATGGGCAATCAATAGCTGCTGAAAGGGAGAATCAGTTTTCTTCAGGGATGAGACTCCCAAGTGGACAGTTCTAAGTACGTGTGCGTATGACACACACATTTGCACACAGACTCTCTATCTATTACCCCCCCATATATATATATATATATATATATATATATATATACACATACATACATACATATAACAATAGTAGTTACAGAAGAGGTCATGAGTTTGAAGGTGAGTGAGGGAGGCATGGACAGATTTGGAGAAGTGGAAATGTAAACATAGTATTCATGCATGAAATTCCTGACAATTAAAGGACTTAAATAAAATGATTAAAATTAGGAAAACATTGTCTTACTGCATTATTACTTGCTATTTTTGTTATAATCATTCCACCAAAAACGTTTTAAACTTATTAATTACTCAAACAAATGATTACTTTTCTATGTTTCAGATAGATTGGGCTTCAAATAAATAGAATCATAAAACATTTGAAAAATACAGATTTGTTTTATTTTAAAATTTGCTTATTAGACAAAGCTTATGGTGACTCTGACACCAGAACCAGGCACTGTGGCAGAAATACTTCCTTCAGACTTACTCTGCTACGGTGATGATTACATAGGCCAGTTGCTTGATTTTCAATGCAAAGAAAACCACAGAACACATTGTTGAGTTTCAAGATTAACATGTGATAAAGTTCTGGAAAGGAAGAGGTGCTTCTGTGAACAGCAAAGATGAGATGGATCTGAACAGTGAGACAGTAAGGAGAGAGAAAGCCAGTGAAATGACATGCTCCGTCTCCACTTGTTCCCACAGAGCTGGAGACCCTGGGTCTTAATATTGATTTTTTCTTTTTTTAGACTTATGGAACTCAAATATCCTCTGTCCTGCCCTATAATTTTCAGTTTGGCCCAATGATTTTAACTGCAGTTTAGGCTATATATGGTGGAATATAAAGTTGCTTCTGTCTATTAATTTTAGCTTTGCATGCAAAAGCCAAAGTTTATAAAATTGGTGGGAAATTAGAAAAAATAGGAAAGATTTCTTTGCCAAACATTTTGATATATTTGATTCTTCAGAGTAACTAACTATGCAACAAAGACACAAAGATTAGATTCCCAAAGGTCAGTGCTTTGCTATTTTACTCTGCCTGAGACAGTATGAAAGTCTTCCATATTGGAGGGTAACGATCAACTAATTTTTATCATGTGGTTCATAAAAGTTTGAAGTTCCTCAAGAGGACTTGTTTCTTTGAATTTTGCTGACAATTCTCCTCATGCTTCAGCTCTTGGCTTTAACAAGGACTTTACATGGCAACTACAGGCTGTACTTTAACATATGATACATGTATTAAGTAGTGATGTCTGTAGTGTAAAAACCATAAAGTATGCACTTATGATGTTAAGGATTGATAGATGGTAGTAGATAATGATTTTATTGACTGGAAGTTGGAAGAGTTTGTGAAAGGCTTGGGGTCACATTCCCCATTTGATAAAGCTGGGTTAGGAGGTCTGAGTGGTGAGTAATGTAGCTGCATACTTGGTATTTGAATGCCCAGCTAAAAAAGTACATATGGAGGAGTAGATACTGACCTTCTGCACTTCATTCTAAAATGATGCTTTTCTCCACAGTTAAGCTTCTCATAAACCATCTTATAATTCCAAGAAAATTGACACGGGTTATGTCAATCAGAATACATTTGTTCATGTATTACATACTTTCTTTAATGCATTATATAAACTGCACGCCTTCAGTTGAGCATGAATTTGTGAATGTTAAAGAAAATCGTACATAATTTCGCTATGGAATAAAGCCAACATTTTCTATTTGCTCATTCCATTTGTGATCAATTCCTTCTGGAGACCAGGAGCACAGCTTTTGGTTAGCTCAGAGTGTCCTATGAAGGAATTCTTCATATACCTTCTTGTTTTTATTTTTCATAGAAAAGGAATAAGCTAGAGATGCTTTCCAAGGAGACCATTACATATTAATTTATATTGCACATCATTGCTAGAACACAGGACACATCTGTGACCTCACACGGACGGACTATACCCATGGCTTTACCATTTCATCCTCCATCCTAAAGTGTGTTGTTAGTTGTTACTGGACTTATTAATATTTCTTTTTGCTATTACTATTACAAGATCATTTCCCTTAAGTAAGTTTGGAGAGAATTAATAAAATTAAAGAATGAAAAGGATGAAGCCTATTAATAGATAGCTTAAGAAATTTCTTTTTTATACAATTTTGGGTTTGGGTGAAAGAAATGGAATATACCCCACTACACACTCTTTCACACAATGATCTGCCTCAAGCAATGTGGCAGACTGACTATGGATGAAACCTCTGAGGTTATGGCCAAAATAAATCAAGTATCAGGTATTTTATTACGGCAACAGAAAAGACCGGTGGATGTAGGTCAGGTGATCCTTGTTTCTGGTGTTGGTAGGAAAGAAATGGAAAGTGAAAACCCATGGCCCATATACTCATTCTATCAAAATTAAACTGTGACCATCAATACCCTTCCTTGGAGAGTAGGGGATAGAGACTGAACTGTGTTTTTTTCTCCTGTCCCAACTCATGTACTGAAATCTAAGTGTCAACACATTAAAATATGACTCAACTTAGAGGCAAGATCTTTCCAGAGTTAAAAAAGGTCATTAGTGTTGGTCTCAATCTAATACGCCCACCCTTCTAAACAGAGGCCAGTGGAAAGAAATGCATAGGGACTCCATGATGTCCCTATGACTCATATCAAGGTGACATTGGCAGGCGCCTCTTGGAGCCGAGCAATCACTAGGACTGCTGATCAGAGAAGAAACAGGGGACTGAGTATCCCTCCAGCTCAGGAGAAGTCAACCTCCGTGCCTTCTTGATTTTGGGTTTCTAGTTTCCAGAATGAAAGAATACATTTCTGCTGCCTAGCTAGTAGCTGTGATATTATCATGGGAGCCCTAGTACATGGAGAATGTCAGGGGACAGTTTGGATGCTAAGATTTTATTTTTTGGGATCAGTGCTATAACTCCAGAGACAACCAGAGACTGCCATTCCTTACAACTTAGAAAACAGATAAAATGTGAAAATTAATAGTTTGCTGCATTGACCCAAAGGATGTTTCCATTCAGCAATGTCTGAAATTAAATATGAATTTCCCCACTTGTAGAAAGAAAGTTAACTAAAACTAACCAGAGTGTTTTCTCAGTCAGACACCGGTAGGGATTGTTTGAGTTGCCAACAAGACTTAGGCTGTTGGGAAAAAGAAAGTCTTTCCTTGGTGCTCCTCTCATGTTTTTCTAGGTCACCAGATCACAGCGAATCCTACTGATTCACACCTGGACGGCACTGATTTCCATGAACTAACAAAACTGCAACGCAACCACCATTGTGAAGTTACCCAGTATAGTATGCTGACAGGATCAGAGCATGAACGTGGAGACAGGGCGCTTGATCCCCATGGGAGCTTGATCCCCATGGGAAGCCATTAATATTTCTTTCCCAGGAGTGTGAAAAGGGCTGAGAGAAGATTCTAAACTCAGCAACACCAGGGGCTGGAAGTGCATGCACACTAGCATCAGAATGGCTAGACCTTTCAAGCTGAGCAGGATAACAACTTGAACTGGATAATATTTTAAAAATGTACTTTTTATTTTGGTTTTAGATAGGATTCCCCCCCCCCTCGCCTTGAACTTATAGCTAACTTTGAACTCCTAGCAATTGCCCTGCTTCAGAGCCCAAGTGCTGATACTACATACAAGTGTGAGCCTGCACACCCAGTTAATTCAGGGATGGGTTTAATATGCTCTGTTTAGAACATGAGAAGAGGCACACAGACAGATAGAAGAAGGTGATGTCAGGCTGGGAGTGGAGGGAGGCAGTGGTGTTTTACAAGCATTTGTTCCTAGGTGGGTGGGTAGGGAACCGAGATCACATAGGGAAACTGCTGATGATAGCATTGTCCATAACAGGAAAGGGGCTGCAGGACGGGCCACAGGAAAGGAGCCAGGAACACCAATGCTTCACCATTCCTCCTGATTTTGAATGTCTTTTTGGTGCTTCCCATTGCTTTGCCGGCAAAGTGGGAGGTAGCAGCAAATGGGCCGTCCAAGCAGCTTGCTGGTATCAGCTCCATCAGGGTGATGGAGGGAGAGTCTTTCAGGTTCCTTATGCTGCTGTAACGAAGTAACGAATCACCACAAATGTATCAGCTTAAAACAAGACAGTTATGCTCCCCAAGAGTCTAAAATTAAGAAGGCAGTGGAGCTGAATTCTTTCTAGAAACTTCTTGGGAAATCTCCCTTCTTGCTTTTCTTGGTCACTTGAGGCTGCCTCTGCGTCTTGGCTGGAGGCCCCTTCTTCCACTATCTTAGATAATGCATTGTTTTAACCTTGGCTTTTATAGTCACTTCTCCATTTCTCCCTTATTTTTTTAGCTTCCTTTTTGTAATTACATTTGACCTTCCCAGATAATCCTGGAGAATCTCTTCATTTGAAGGCTTTTACCACATCTGCAAAATCCCTTTTTGTAAAGTAAGGAGTATTTATAAGTGCCAAGGATTGAGAAGTGGGCACTCTAGGGTGTGTGTGTGTGTTTGTTCTGCTCATCACAGAGGGGGATAAATAGACATGGAGATAATTAGCCAGCCAATTCTCATCTAAAATTTATTGGTTTTACTTTTGGAAGCAAAGCATGTTTGCTTTTTACAAGGTACTACACCAAAGACTCAATGAAACATTCATTATTCTATTAGAACTTCTTGGAAGCTCCTATTTAATAAAATTGTTTTTGAATCAATCATTGAGATGGAATCAGAGAGTGGAGTGGGAAATTCTCTGGACATTGACAAACCAGTTCCCTTGGTGAAAGGTGATCTCTAGAAGAGTTTTTTATACCCTGCATGCAGGCAGAGTAGCTGTCATAGGAGGCCTTGGAATTTCTGTATGTCTTCAGCTTTTATGTTGCGTCTTATATGGGAAGTGAACCAAGAGAGTCTTCTAGTCTTTAATCCTCTTCCTGGGGTGACTAGAGAGCGCACGCCCCACCCAGGAGGTTCCACTCAGCCAAAGCTGGCCACACACAGACATAAGCTGTTTTTAGAGGAGATGATGACCCAATTCTCAATATTGGAAAGCCAACATGTTATTGTTCATAGAAAAAAAGACCCTTAGTAAAACAAAGCTTATATGTAGCTGCTCTTGGCCATAGCTTCACAGCCATGCTTACACATGGCTGCTGTTATCCATAGGAAGCTGCTCTAGTCCATAGCTTCACAGCTCACGTGGATGGTTCTGGTTAGGCTCAGGGAGAAACAAACAAAATAACCTGGAAGCAGCAGAGGGAACTGTAAAGAGGAGGGTGAGGCAGGCTGGTAGGCATGGGGAGAATGAGCGGGTAGATGAGTATAATTCCTACACACAGTATACACCATGAAACTGTCAAGACGTTATACAATAGCTGCTCTTTCATTCTGTGAGCTCCTAAGCACTGTCTCTTTCTCCCTATTAATACAGTCCAGCAGGAGATTCTGATTAGTGGTGACAAGTCACCCCATCCTCCAGTGTTGGGTGTCCCATGGGATGGTCTTAAGATGATGGCTCCACAATGCAGCATCTTTCCCAAAGTTACCTTTTCCTGGTCAGCGCTGTCATGAGTGACATGTAGGATGACCATGACATTAAGTCACACGAACTCAGACAAACTCAGTAGCCCTGCAGATCCCACCCAGGGATGTGCTCATTTTTCTCAATGAGGAGGGTCTTATTTGCATTCATCTTTGTAATGATAGTGGCAGACATCTAAATTGGACTGCCATAGAGAATTTTGAGTTTATGCAGAAATCCAAATTCATTGGTGCACTCATATCTATCAATCTCCTTAGGAATAAGAATTTGAGAGGGGAGACAGGGAGGAGGGAAGGAAGGGCTGGGATCACGAAAAGGCTTGGCCTTGGTATGATGACTTATATAATGTTCCAGCTCCTGATATCAATCCCCAGTCTTCAGGATGTCTTAATCTAAGTCAGACTGTAAAGGATCTGCAAGGGTTGGAAGAACAATTTGGTAATTGAGGAGCCTCTTTTATGTTAGCATCATGACAAATGAGATCTTTATAAAGGTGCTCATGGTCCACCTCTCCTGTGTCCCAGCAAGGTAGTAGAATCTTAGTGGTGAGGGAAGGAACATTTAGACTTTTTGGGAATTGACCAAGAAAGAGGTTATGGCAGCTGCAATGTGTGTGTGTGTGTGTGTGTGTGTGTGTGTGTGTGTGTGTGTGTGTGTGTGTTGCAGTTCTGTAGTTTGGTTTGGAGCCAACAGACAGGCTGCTCGGACAATAATAAGTAGCAACTGGAAATAACACTTTTTAAACCAAACTTTCAAGCGTGTCTTCCTTAATTACTGTGAGGCACAGGCAAGCAATGGAAGAGCTACATGTGGTCTGGTTTAATAATCTCAAATGAACCAGGACTAAATTGATACCATTCTGCTACAAATACATATTTATGACTAACAGAGGCTGTTGGAATTACTTCTGAGTCTTTGGTCACAGGGTACCTCATTGTCCCTATTATACCGACAGGCTCCTAAAGTTAAACTGAAGATTCACTCCAGCCTGGGTGGAACAGTTAGTGGTACCCCTCCCAGTTCCAACCTAAAGGTAAATGGCAGTTTGGAAGCAACTATATTGCTGTGACTACTACTACTAAGATCATAGATGTTAGCACCTGATTACTTGTGGAAACCATGCGTGGTAAGAGACAGTGGTGGAGAAGATGCGTGAGGTGAAGGCAACACACGTTATAGAAATGAATTATAGCTGTACAATTACAGAAAGATAATTTGGCAAAGACATAAAGTGACACCCGGTCTGTATTTTTCCTTTCTTGAAGAGTGCATAAGTATTCTCAGTATTGGGAACACAATAGTAAAGTAATGTAACTTCTTCATTTAAGTAAGATAGTACGTGTTTAGTGGAAATAAAGGGTTGTGTTTAAATGAAAGCATTTACTATTAGGATGCTTCTTAAGATGAGGAAGCAGTTTAAACATGGGGGATTAAACCAGTGAACTGGCTTTTAATCATTTTAACTTCTTGTAAAATTTACATTTGGCTTTGAAGTATATAGTTCAGTGTTGTTAAGTATAGTCACACTGGTGTTCTATTAAGCCAGGAATTTTCCACTAATACTTGTGTTCTACACCCATTATGGATGTCTTACAAGTATTTGAGAACCTTTTTACAGTCCACATTTAGGAATGGAGTAGCTGGGTCAGACAATGCTTCTGTTCAGATTTTTGAAGTGCTGCCAGCCAGATGGCTTCCTGAAGTGACCAGCTAATTTGCAGTCTGGGTGCCAATGTCTGCCTCTTCATACTTTCTAGGTTATATCACCACCATTTTGATGCTTCCTTTCTGGCTTTTCTTTCTTTTTTTTCCACAATTAAATCTTTCCCATCTTTGTTCTTAGAATATCCTTATCCACATCCATTATTTTCTGCCATATAATACTTTACATAAAAGATCAAATTTTATCCCAAGAGGCATGCCCAATATAAAGGAAATCTGGAGTTAATATTATCCTCACTTCTTTACCTGCTTGGGAGGCTGAAGTAGGAGTGTGCAACTGTTTCCATCCACATCTGTGCTCTTTATTTTCATCCGGGAACTCAGAAAGTCAGGGTATTTATTTAATTATTTTTGGTGAGATGATTGGCCTATCTTTATTGAAGGACTGAGCTCTCTTTATTATGTTGGTCTTCTTTAGAGTCTGGGTACTCAGAGATTTTGAACTATACTGAACATGCTTTTATTGCAGCACATGGATTAAGGTCGAGCATGCTCTACAATGCTCCTAGGTTTCAGCTGACATTTTTCTGCCTCTGTTCAGTAGGGGCCCTAATGTCATTTGATAATTAAAATGTATTTTAAGTCAGAAGATTAATATTCTTCTTTGAAGATTGCTTTACAGGTGTGAGAGACCTTCAATACCAGGAAGCCAGCTGTAATTTTCTGTCAAAGGAACACTTGTTCCCGGTAGATTAGCTTCTGCCTCAGTAGTTAAGCCCACTGTCCAACCAATTCCAAAGGCACAGAGAGGCAATGAACCCTCATGAGTGTTACTAACTTGTCATAAGGAGAGAAGGCCTCTTCTTTCCTTGGCTCAAGGACACATTCTAACCATGTCTAGTCACAACATTCTAACTAGAGCAGGGACATCTTTTATTGGCTATTGTTTAGGAACATATCTAACAGCTTGGAGGCTAGCACCATAGTCTGACAGAATGTTTTTGTCAGATGGTGCTGTAATTGGATTTTCTGCAGGTCATGCCATCATTCTAAATCACTAACTTTTTGGGGGTGATGGGGTACAGAGTACACAGTGAGTGAAGATGAATGTTACAAGCCTGTTTCTTCCCTGTGCATTCTACCTCTTATAAGAGTTGTCACACAAGCAGAAAGAAGCATGGAAATGTGGATTTCCTGCCTCAGTGGTGCAGGAACGTGAGGGAGGGATTGAGAAAGGAAGCTGGTGACCATTTGACTCGCTTGCAAAAACAGCCTGCTTTGTTATAATGTAGGTCTTTGCACAGATGTAATTCCATAAAAAGCTTTCCCTCAGCCATATTATTTAAAATAGCACCATTCTCTCTTCACATCTCTTGACTTTGGTTTATGTTGTAGAGAATATATAACTATCCTGACTGATGTTTAGCTACATGCTTGGCCTGTTTCTACCATGATTATACAAGCTATATGAGGACAGGGCATGTGATATTATAACAGTTCTGCAAATACAGGAAAGACTCAGATATTTTTTGCATGACAGAAAGAGAGAATGATGTGCAGAGACATCATTATTGCAAAAAGTTAGTGTGTCATGATAAATCTAAAACCTGATTCCAGATAATTCTAACATGAAACACTAAGGGAAATGCAGAGGGCATTTGCTAAGATGCTAATATTTTTTGTCTTTCTTCATTTCTGCCCTCTTCCTGCGTGTAGACGTAGTGCCTGTGAGATGCTAGGTCATGCACAGCCATTTGCATTGAATACTGACAGGAAAACACGTTTAAATCTGTATGTAAAAGCTTAATACTGAGACGCTTCTTGCTGCAGTGGGTGAATCAAACATATTCGTTAACCTGCTTTCTCTCACAAACACTGTTGTAATTATAGGAGGAAAAGTTGCTGAAGCAACTTTCCATCTCACATGGAAAACAAACCCAGAGAAGAGACAACAGCAAAAACATGTTGGGGGGGGGGGGTGGAAAGCAGGAAGATGAGGGGGTAATTGACCTAGCAGACCTGAGAGCCAAACTGTAAGCTGGCAGAGAGAGAAGCTGATAGAGGAGAAGATGCAGCCAGCAGTACTGTGGATGCTCTCAGCCTCAGCGTGTAGCTGCTAGAGATGCCACTGGAAATGGGGTGTGTGTTAAAGTAGAGATGTCCAGGATAGGCACTGGAAATTAAAAGCTGTGTCTGAATTAGTAGGAGGCTCCCGGGCTCTAATACCTCCATGCTGCAGAAGAAGACGTCGTCTCCTCTTGACAGTGGTGGAAAGCTTGTTGAATAGAGTACATAACGGACTGGAGCATTTCACCCCCTGAATGATCTGCAATATTCTCCCTCCCTCTGTATCCTTACCATGGAACTTGTCGGAGCATTTGGTTAAGGCTGAGCTTGCTTGGGCAACAGCAGTTCCCCAGTCCAGAAAAGACCGGGAAGAGAGAGCGAGCTTCCCTAACACAAAGGTGCGGCCAGGAGACTGCAATGAAAACCCATGTACAAAACACCCCCACAGGTTTGTCATTTCTCCATTTTAGAGGAAGCGGCTGGCAAAATCACTAGATGTTTAATAGCTTCTGATATGAAAACTAAAGTCTAGGAAAAATAGAGAAACAAGTAACTTGAAGAAAAGAGAAACTATAAAAACCATGGAAAATTAAAACAATTAAAATTAACTTTCATTAATATCCTCAACGAGAGAAGGCATTCCATTTATAAAATGAAACTCAAAATGTATAAAAAAAACAAAGCATTTAAAGGGAGGCAGGTGACCTGAAATTAAAAATATGAAAACAATTTTCAAACTTAGCCTGGAATGTAATCCAGGTTATCTCAGGCAGGAAGATGATGAACTTGAGGCCAGCCTAGGCTATACAGTGATTTCTAGGTCATTCTGGGCTTTATAGCAAGACTGTGCCTAAGGCAAACAGACAAAACCCACATGAAATAAGCTAAATAAAAATTAGAATTATAAAACAGTAGAAGAATTGAAAGACAAGATTGGCCGTTTCTTAGTAATCATATGTCATGGAGACCAAAAGATAGAAGAGAACGTTTGTTTGCAGGACCCATTCCAGACTTCTGGGTAAACCAGGAAGTGGGAACTGAGGCCGTACATTAAAAGGAATTTTAAAATAATTCAAGAAGCAGTTCCGAAGCTGAATCATTTACAGAGTAAATGAATATATCAAATGCTCGACCCAGTCAGTCAAGTGGATAAAAAGTCCCAGAAGCTGGGACCAGGAGAGTGAGATTGTGTTCTTCCAAATTTCATATTGTTGGAACTCTTAGGGGATTAAAATCATCATACACTTTACCACAGGATCTGGAATGGAGAAAGTCATCAATAATTGCTTGTTCCATAACCAAGGCACAACAATGACTGAGGGGCAGTAGCACTCTGCGACATAACATTGATTTCCTTTTCATCTGCAAAGAAACTCATTATGAAGGGCAAGATTTGGAAAAGATGCACATTTGTAATACGCTATATAGCTGCAGGCCTAGGCTCCATGACATGCAGAATATTGGCGTGCCAATGAGAAAAATGCATTCCATATAACAAGTGGGAAAATGCTAGGAGCAAGTCGGGAACAGAAGCACAAACACCATATAGACAACTGAGAAATGCCCACATTTACTAGGATGTTGAACCAACATCCTTCCACACTTTTTCTGTCTGTCATGTGGGCAACACAGTTTGTTAGTATCCATTATTTCAGGATGAGCTGGTGAGAGGTTTGAAGGAATGCATGACCTCCTACTCTGGGAGTAGAGATGACTTTAAAAAAATAAAATTTGTATTGTCTGTTACAATAACATAAGTCCCCGGACTGTCAGCTGTTCTCAGTATCCATCCTGTGGTATTCTCTCAGAGGGGAATGGGGATGTAGTCACAGATATGTCTAATATAGCATTGTTCTTAATGGTGTAGTAACAGAGGACTTAGTGCCCACCGAGAGGGCATTAGTTAGATAACTCTGGCAAGTGGACTTAGTGAAAGACTGTGTCCTCATGTCCAAGGACACCACTCTGTTACCTGTCTGTGTGAATAGTTCAAGGAAAATTTAAGTTCTGGTATCTGCGAAGAATTCATAGGGTCTTGTTGATGAACATAGTTACTATGACTATTTAAGCATCCCCACGCTTCTGGGAGGAATGGGTTGTCATATTAGGCTATTTTTCCTTTTTACTAAGTGAGTGGATAGGAAGTAAATGTTGGGTTCAAATGTCTTGTGAGAATAAAACAAGGCCATGGTTAATGTGCAAAAGAACAACAAAAAAAAGGAAAACAAATTGCTTATGAAGTATGGTTTCTGGACCTGCTCACCTGGGGTCAAAGGTATTGGTAGAGACACGTCTTTAGGACAAGAAGTCACTTGGAGAATATTGCTGACCTGCCATTCTCATTTCCTTAAGAGAATCAAAAGACTTATCTAGACCCTCATTTGATGAACAGATGACTCAAATGGAGTGGTTCTCAACCTTTAGATCATGACTCTTTTGGGGTCAAATGAGCATTTCACAGGGGTTGTTCAAGACCATAGGAAAACACAGATATTCATATTATGATCCATAACAGTAGCAAAATTACAGGTATAAACTATCAACATAAATAATTTTATGGCTGGGGGGTCATCACTACATGAGGCACTACTGTATTAAAGGGTCTTTCCTTCGGGATGACTGAGAACCAATTCTCAAATAGAAGGAAGTTCTTATTGTGAATTTCTTTAAACTGCAGAAGAAGTGGTGTGGATTTCTGTGCTTTCTGAAATCTTAACATAATTTAGAAAGGACGGTCATCTGCCTCCCTTACATAATAGGATCAAGTTTTGGGTACCTGCCCAAGTTCTAACATCTTACCCCTTAGCAGTAAAGAGAGCAGTGATGTACATGTGGTAGCCTTGCGCCTCCTTCCTGTCCTCCACCCTGTAAGTGTGCCTGAGGAATAGGAAGGGAACTTTTGATAATATAAGGAACAAAGTCCTATCTCATCCAGGTTGCCCTTGAATGACACGAGAGTTCATCTTTTATCTTGTATATCTTGCTGCCCCTTCGGGTGAAGTCCTCTCCTTTCAACTCTGTTTTCTTCTCTGAGAGGTTTTCCAATAGAGATTATCTCACTGAAGTCAAGAACACTCTTGACCTTGCATTTCCAGTTGAGTGTAGGCACCTACTCCTGACTGACAGAGAACAGAGAGTAAGTCTGAGGTGTGACTCCAGGCTCCCTTCCTATTAGGTGTCCTGAGGTTGTCTCTGCCCCTCTAGTATAGGTCTCTTCTCCTCAGAAGATAGACTGGATTGTTCAGGGTGTATTTGTGTGTGCTATTTTATTTTATTTTTGCCATTTCTACAAGTACAATCATAAATGAGTGTCTTAAAGCTGTCCTGAACCCCAATTTCCTTATTTGTTAATGTGTCTGGTCTTCATCTACTACAATATGCATTATCATATTGCTACATTATTATTAATCTGTAAGGAAAAATGTTTTACTTTGGCTCAGAGTTTTAGATTCTTCACCTAAGTTGGCTGGCTCTGTTGTTTTGGGCTTGTGGCAAGATAGAACATCATGTTAGGAAGGACAATGGTACAATGCTATGTCCTGCAGGTCTTGGTCCTGGAAACCTGCCTGGGGTAGCAAGGGAGGACACACATGCAGAAAAGCTGGGATTGGGGGCTTTGTGCAGTCTCTCATGGAGCTGCATCAACTGTGGGGAGGCAGTTAGGTGATGTCATGAGGCATCTGTGGGTGAGCAGTCTCACGCTGTAAACATACAGGAGGAAGCCGAGGCTTCTATTTGCCCATGCCTCCAAAATTGGCACACAGAACAGAAGAAGGCTTTGGCATATCTCTGAGCCTGGTGGAGGTGAGATCTGTCAGTTTTCCAGGAGTCTGAGGCATTTGTCCTTGACATTGCTATACCCCTGTCCAATGATACACATTCAGTCTGGGCTTCCTTGGTTCCCCAGAGAACAAAACAATGCTTTTCTTTTCTTTCTTCTATTTTTTCTCTTCCCCCTCTTCCCCTCCCTCCTTCCTCCTTTTTTTTTGATTTCTAAAAGATTTTTTAACTATGTCAAAAATAGAACACTTAGTGAAACAGAAGGCTATCTATTGAGTGAACTGTGTTGTCTGAGGATGGTAAAGCAACTCTTGACAGAGAAAGACACCAGCAAAGCAAGAGACACCTCTCTCAGAAACTAAGAACAAAATTCATGCAGAGGTCATTATTTCCATGTGAAACGTAAGCGAGAGGAAGAGGAAGGCAGGGTTTAACCTCTCTTTTGATCTCATGACCCCACCCCACCCCATGACTTAAAAACACCCACTGGTTCTTACTTTTTCATGTTTCAGATATTTGTGAATAGGACCACACTGGATGCTAAGTCTTCAGCACATGAGCTTTAGGAAACACTAACAACCAAACAACATTAGGAGACACTCCCCCCCCCCCATTTTATAAAAGGTGTCGCCTATCTCATAGGATTTTCTTAACTGTATGACACTATTTGTGAAGGGCTAGTGTCACCCTGACATCTATCTCATTTGTCCTTGAACCTTCTCTGGCTGCCTCTTATTACCACAATTTCAACTATCCGTGGTCACCTGATCATCCCTCTAGCGGCTGCAAAAGTGAGCTTGGCCTTCTGTTTGAAACCACAGTTACTTCTATGATGTGGGAGTGTCTTTCTGTATGCTGTATCAATCTTTAAATAAAGGAGCTGTTTTGGCTCATGACAGACACCATAGAAAAAGCAGGAGGAGAAATCACAACATAGGTAGGAGAAGCAGGGTGGAGTCAGACAGATCAAGCCAGCCGCTCAAGAAGAAGAATGTAAGGAACAGTGGTGAGCCACAGGCCACGTGGCAGACAGATTAATGGAAATGGGTTGAGTTAAGATTTAAGAGCTAACTAGCAATGTGCCTGAGCCATAGGCCAAGCAGCATGAAATTTATATGAGTCTGAATCATTTTGGGGGACCTGAGCAGCGGTGGGCGGCTAAGCGGTCTGGGACCACAGGTCTGGTTTCTGGGGTCTGGACCTCTGCCAGACTGGGCCAAGAAACCTTATTGTAACACTTCTAGTAACAATCATCACATTTCCCATATTTGGTAAACTTTTCACTAAGAAGCATTTTGTAAGTCACACCTGCAAACAGTGCAGACAGTGAAAGCTGGTGAAATAGACACTTCGAGACCTTGACCTCCCATTTAAGGGTCAGTTTTCACCTTGTGGACAGTGTCAACAGGGGTGCAGCTCCAGGAAGTGAGATTGCAGGGGGTGGATTAGGTTGGAGAGGGGTCTGCTCCTTCCTCTACAGTGCTTTCTACACTCCACGATCAGAGTATTTTAATGTCCAGATCTCAACGACATTAAATATCCTAGAAAAGCGACCTCAGTAGTAGACTGCCCTTTGATCATCCAGATTCCTTCTCTGCTGCCCTCTGAACTGGACTAGCTAGACATTGGGCCGAGTTTAGCCCCATGTACCTGGTGTCTCTTGCTGTCCTGTGGTTGAGGGGACTAACTTTTGTCAAGGAACTATGACTGGAAGTCTGAGTCCGTTGTGGCTTCCCAAGCGGCCTCCAAGGACTGGACATCTTGCCCTTTTTATTCATTCCTCTCCTCTTGTTTCTGGTCTCACTCTGGAATTCAATGTAAAGCCAGGAGTTTGAAGATCGACCTAACTTTTATCTCAGCATACAGAGAAAGAGAACCGCAGAATGGTCCCCAAGCCCTGAGTTAGGGGTTTAACACATCAGCCCTAATTACTGACCTCAGATTTCTTCTCTCTTGTTTTTGTTGGAGAGGTTTTACTCTGTAGCTTAAGTTGTCCTAATATGTTCCCGATAGCTCAAGCTGGACAAACTCTTGATCCTCCTGCCTCAGCTTGAGTGCAGAGACTTGTGTTGAATTTCTATTATTTGTTTGTATCACTGCTCTTACCTTTTTATTTAAAAAAATTCAGCTTAATACATCTACTGATGAGAGCTTAAAGATATATTCTTTTTTAACCCTACTAGTTGGAAGAGGTAGAATTAATTAATATTCATTTCTGAGCTCTAAGACTTTTTTTTTTTTTGCAATCCAGAGCTTTGTAGTATTTTAAAGATTTTCCAACTTCACATATGTTCCCCCTGCGTATTGATCATTCTCCTCCCAGCTCCCTGTCATCCCTTTCTCCCCTTGCCTCGTCTCATAAATACCACTCAGTTTTATATCTATTTGTTTGTATTGTAACTCATTAAGTTAGGCCATTGATATTATGCTGAGTATAGAGGTATCTGTAGGAGCCAGGCGGCACAGCCAATTGACTTAACTAATATAGTGATCTCCTCTCCCAATCTATAGATAACCAATAGTAAAGGGTGGGGCAGAGTGAGTCCCTCCCACATCCTTGACTGACTGTTGATAGGGCTGGTCTGCCTAGGCCAAGAAGAAAGAAATACTTTCTTTCCAATCTCTTTCTTATTTTCTCCCCAAACTGCGATTCATGGCCAAGCATTCAAACACTGTTCATTACTAATATTTGGATCATGTGCTCCTTGAAGTAGACTTTAATGAGCTTCCAAAACGACTGCCTAATTATGGAAATGAAGTGACAAAAAATAATAGCATCCTGCTGTAAGCAAGAGCCCAGTCAATTATTCAGTTTTCAAAAGATGCTTTATTATCTGATGTTTTTAGTTTTAAGGCCAGAACAAGACAGACACAAAAGAGCCCTTCAAATCACCCTGGTGATGATGGTTAAATGTTACTCTAAGCATTGAAGTTGCTACCCTCTGCTGCTGGTTCCCTCTAGGACTTAATGAAGATGGCAATTTAATTATTACCAGGAGCCCACCCAGACAGTCAAATGCTTCAGTAGTAACTCTAGGAGGGAGGGTGGGTGCTGCTGCAGTGCAGGATGGTGAACAATTGGCCTTTTTGATGCTAGGCAAAGGTCTAACATTATAACAGATTCTTCATCCATAACATTACCACTTTTTTTTTCTAAGTCATCATAAAGTGAATCACGATCCATGCATAATACTGAGTTGTGTGGAGGGCTGCCACACAAAAGACCCATAGAGGAGTGTAGAGCAAGCTATTCAGAATGCTCAGCCACATGATTGGAATACTAAATTAGTAAAAATCAGAAACAAACCTCCAAAGCGCCACCAAAACAATGGTGTTGTAGATACTGAGATATATAACTTCTGAGTTTCTTTTTTTCCTTTTCACCAATCCTAGGAAAATGTCTTGGTGTTCTAGATTGAACAACAGTTATTAAAAAGCCATCAGATCATGGCCTGTGTTTATAAATCCATAAAAATTTCTGTTTGTTGACCATTAGTCATGGTTATAAATAGGCGCTCTTTTGCTGCGAGCTGGGAGGTAAAAGCTTAATGATTCTCCACATCGGCTGTATTTGATGTGAGGAGCTTGGGAGGAAAAGAATGGCACTGAGAAGGTGGGAAAGGCCAAGGACCCCAAATAACATTTGATTTCTTAGCAGAGGATCTGCCCCACTCCACGCCACTCTGTTGGGTTACTCTTTTATCTTTTTAGCCTTATCACATTCATTCTAGAGCTCTCACATGCCATCATCTGGTTTCCATCCATCCATCCATCCATCCATCCATCCATCCATCCATCCATCCATCCATCCATATGAAGTCCTTTTATGAGTGGATGAGGCATGGATACTCAGGTTAGATTCACCCAATCCAGTCTTCATCTCCTACGTTTTATTAGGTGATCTTATGTGGATATCTCTTGCATCAGTTTACTTCTCTGTGAAAGGGAGAAAGTGTGTCCCACTGAGGATCAAACAGGTTATTATTTGAAAGAGTTAAAACAGTGCCAAGTATACAGCAGATACCCTATAAGTACCTGCGAAGTGCTTAAGAAACGAATTATTAAGATTTCAGAGTTAAAAAATTGCTGAAAATGGAACTTTACCATATCTGTAGTGGAGGCAATTCAAGTCTGCGCATGCGTACAGGAGGGGTGAGATTTGATGAAGAAGGCATTTGAGAGGAAATGTACACAGCCTTCTGGTTCACACACTTTCCCAGAATTTTCTTGTGCCATCTCAAGCCTTGACAGGGCCCTCATGAAAGCCCTGGAGCTTCCGTGTCAACTGTGGGATCAGGAGGGCTCACAGGAAGGGCGGGGATAAAATCAACAGCTGTTCACAGACAGTTGGCCTGAACAGCTGGGACCTGTGCTCAGCTGAGCTTAGTGGTCAGAGAAAAAGTGTTTAAGACACAAAAAAGACTGAGCCAAAGGTGCAGGCTTGCTGGTGGGAGCTTGTAATCCACCTGGCTGCCAGGCCACAGCAGAGGGAAGCACGCTGCTGTGGGCATATCCAGTAAGCTGTTGGCTCACCTGAGAGCAGGCTCACTGGGCTGCCCAACCATGATGATCCATTCTAGAGGCTGTCCCAGATGAATACTCAATGTGGCAGGACAAGTCTTCTAGCATCACCCACACCAGTGATAGATGGTCTGGACACACAGAGAGTGTGAGCCCAATGCCTTTGTTCTCTCAATAGCAATCCCCTCATTTGGGAAATGGAGGTTGCCATTATATATAATAATGACAACTTCATGGGTTTATAACAATAGGAAGGTTGATATAAAGGTACTTTGTAACTAGTCATACACAGTACTGACATTAGGTATATTCATGCATGTGGGGCCTGACATTTTGTGGTTTGTTTACAATGCAAGAAGGATGCCATTTGTGTGATAGGTATGTAAGTACCTTTTGATTATATCCAGGCTCTTTGAGAGAGAAGACAATACTGTGTGGATTTTAGTGACGGTGATCATTTATTTGTTCTAACATTGTACCCTTTTCTTATATATGGAATAAATCTCATATCTTGCTCCCCAAAGAAACTGTATGTGAAGGAAATATTTTTATAAGGGAACTTATCAGGGTCTTGCTAGCAGTGCTTACAACTGAGTTGTTTAAAAACAAAGTTGACTTAAGATTTCTGGTCTGTGGTACTGAGTGTTTATGCCGCCTGCCCACTTTTACTTACAAAATCTTTCTTGTCCCTCCTTCCTCTCCTACCAGAGGTCACAGCTTTCTCTGGACAACCGTTGTAATCAGCTTGCTTGTCAAAGTTTGGGGAAGTGCTCCATCTTTATTATTATTACAAAAACACTGTATTTAGCTATTTTCTGGCAAGGTTTTCTTTTAGAAATGCACTATATTTGTAATATTTATTGCAGGAATTTTCAAATCAATTATGTAATATCATAATACTGTCAAGACGAGATGGCTTTAGATTTATAGAAAATTAATTATGGAGACCCTGGGGGTGAAGGATAGTGAATTCTAGCCTAGGATAGGCTACATAGCATGACTTTAATTTCAAAAGATGTAAGAAAAAAATTTGGAAGTTATTAAATAATCATTTTCTATGTGTCAGTGGTAATTTGAAAAATAATTATTCAACAAAATAAGTAAGAGAACAAGAAAAGACTTAGAAAATTTGAGGCCTTGGAAGAGACACATTCTCCATTCTCTGTGTCTTGACTTTCCTCTTTTATAAACATAAAAGCAGAGTGAAGTGGTGTCTACAGAAGATAGAAATCAGTCACTGGAAAGGTCTACAAAAGTTTGTAAGTATTTTGCAAAGACGTTTATAAAATCTAAATACTAGGAAGAAAGGACTTTTAGAAAGGCAACTGAATATCCTCTGTACTTCCAGAGTAAAGCTTGTTTGGAATTTTTAAAGGGCGAGTTAAGAAGAACCCACTCTTTTACTTTAAACATTATTTTTTAATTAATTAATTATTTTATTTATAAAACATTCTTCTATACCCCCACTGCTCCCCCTCTTTCCCCTCCTCCCAGTCTTCCCTCAGCCTCTCCCCACCTCATCCTACCATCTATTGCCCAGGATGAGTCAGTTCAGTCTGGCATATCCAGTTGAGGTAGGACCGAATCTCTGCCCCCAGTATCAATGCTGAGTAAGGTGTTCCTCTGTAGGGAATGGGCTCCAAGAAGTCAGTCAGTTCATGTACCAGGATTAAACTCTGGTCCAGAGGCTCCACAAATTGGCCACACTATTTGTCTGCCATCTACATCCAGAGGGTTTAGTTCCTTTCCATGACGGTTCCTCAGCTGTCATTTCAGAGTCAATGAGCTCTCAGTAGCTCGGATGAGCCGTTTCTGTGGATCTTTTCCTTACGATCCTGATTCCTTTGCTCATATACTCTCTTCCCCCTCTCTTCATCTGGACCAGGGGCTTGACCTGATGCTTAGTTATGGATCTCTGCTTCTACCTCCATCAGCTGCTGGATGAAGGTTCTATAATGACAATGAGGGTGGTTATTCATTTGAGTATAGGGAAGCCCTGTTTAGGTACCCTCTCTACTATTGCTTGGAGTCCTAGCCAGGAACATCTTGTGTGTTCTTGGGTGTTTCCCTAGCACCAGGTTTCTCCCTAACCTCACCATGACTCCCTCTATCAAGACATCTATTTCCTTGTTCTCCTTCTCTGTTGCTTCCCCCACTCAACCATACCATTCTCTCATTTAAAGAACCACCTTCTGTTGGCAAACAAAATAATACATATTTACGGCACATGTGATGAACATTTGAAATGTCTCTTCATTGCAGAATTGTTGAACCAAACCAGCTAGCATATGCATCACCTTATGTACTTCTCAGTTATTTGTGGAAGGACACAGAAAACCAACCTCTTAGCAATTTTTAGGCATGTATACAGTGCATTATTAGCTACAGTAAGTGTGTCACACACTGGATCCCCTAAGCCCATTACTCTGTCTAACAGAAACTCTGCTTTGAGTGCTCCCAAACTCCTGCAGTCCTTGGCAGTCCGGATTCTATGGGAAACTCGAAGGAGATGTGAATACAATAAAAATATAAAGAATGCTAGGAATTTCATTTTAACTCTTCTGGGAGGAGGTTTTGAAAGTAGCCATGTACTACATGGTGGAAGAGGTAAATAAGTCTCTGAAAGATGGAAGAGATCTAGAAAGGAAGGCTGAAACCAGCTTTACCAGCCTCATATTGGACCTGTTAGAGCAGACAGTAGTGGGGCCAATGATACTCATATCTCAGCTTTTGTCTGCAGATAGGCTGGCATGGCTATAAGTCACTTGCAAATGCATATTGTTTGAATTCATAATCTATTCACTTTTCTTTCCCAGCTATCCATTCCAGAACTCTTATTTACCACCCAATTACAAGTACCTGTTGGAGGTTCTGACTCCTTGCCCTCAAGAGTTGTTACATTAAAATTGCTATCACTAATTGAACAGAGTATCAAATTTAAAGCTGTGTTGACTTTGGTATTGTGTTCATTTATGTGTTCCTTTTACATGGGAAAAACTAAAAGATCTAAAAGACTATGCATTTTATATTTAGAAAACAAATGTGTTTCAAAGGTAGTATCCTATGACTAGCTCTGGTAATTATCCTAAAGTTTGGTCTCATTAGGCTCAGGACTTTAGTTTGCCCTCCAGGAATTTGGGAGAGTATAAAATAAACTCTATTTTTAAATCACACCAGCTTTTGAGTCCTATCCTTCTCCCATTAGGAGCTGAGCAAATGTCACCAATTAGGCATAAAGAGAATTAAACATTTTCTTTGTTCTTGAGCTGGAAGAATTAGAAGGCTTTATTTGGCCTTTGAATTCTCATAGTCAGTTCCTATCATGCTGTGAAGAGGGAAAAGAATAAGTGTACATACTGGACTTGGTGGATGTAAAAGGAGAGAGAGCATGAGCTTGGGTGGGTAGGGAGGTTGAAGTGGTTCTGGGAGGGGCTGAGGCACACACACATCATAAAATACATTGTATGAGATTTTATTAAGTATTATATCAAGGAAAGAATAAGAGCAAGTATAATTGCCAGAACTTATTGACCCACAAAGACTGGATGTGCGCTGTGTAAATTATTTTTGGAATACTGCAAGAGGCACTGGTTGTTAAAAATGTTTTTCCTATTTTAAATCGTGCTTTACTGCTGTGAAATAATCTTTCTGTACACTGTGAATATGTATTACTCTTATTGATTAATAAAGAAGTGAGCTGGGCAGGAAGAGATTGGGCTGGAGAGCCAGACGGGAAGGAGGAGAGTAAAGTTTGTGGAGTCTTGAGCAGACACAGAAGAAGCAAGGCAGGCATACAGTTCTGATAAATACATCAAGCCAAATGTAAAGTGTAGATAAGAAATATGAGTAAATTTAAAATGTCAGAGTTACCTAGTAACAAGTCTGAACTATTGGCCGAGCATTTATAATTTATATTAAGTCTCCATGTTGATTATTTGGGAACTGGAAGATGGGAAAGAAACATCCACCAACACTTTACTTATATTTTTCTCTTTTAGTTTTTCTTCCAAAAAACTTAGTCTTCAAGTTTCTAGAACAAACATGAAAATACTCAAGGTATTTGTAAGTCAACACATATTCTAGACCTGTGATCAGAAAAACTATAATCAATTAATTATAATATTAGAGGCACTTTGATACATAATTAAACATAATGCCATGCCTATTTATTCACTGTTGAAGCTTATACATAGAAAACAATATACTACAAATCTACCTTCAATTATTTTTAGTTCTACATTTATGTATGCTAACACATTTTGGTTGGAAGGAGATTTGCATGAGATAATATACTGCTGCTAAGATGTGTCAGTCAGTCATAAATTACCTACACTCTAGTAGCTAATTTATAGTCTTTCATATTCTCCTTATTAGCTAAGCATTCTTTTTAACTTTTTGACGTTTTGATAGAACTACATCATTTCCACCTTCTTTTTCTTCCTTGCTAGTGCTCCCGTATACCTCCGTTGCTCTCTTTCAGATTAATTTATACGTTTGTGCTAAGTAGAAGAAATCCTTATGTGTCTGATTCAGTTACCTTCCACAGCAAAAATATATGAGACAGAAGCTCATATCATCCCCACTTGGCCAATCAAACTACTGGTGCATAGAGACTTTGGGAAATTTGATGAGTGATGCACTTAGGTCCGAACACTCATAGGTTCTGGGTGTCAGAGACCATCCTCTTCAGAAGCAAGATCCCAAGGCTCAAAAAGATATATAGAAAAGACTCTGACAAGGATATGAGAGACAGGCATAGGTAATGCAGGAGACATTACTAAAAGGACTGGTCGGTTAACAGTGAGCAGTTTGACTTTTCCAAAAACAATTTTGTCAAGAACCCCACATTTTAGTGATAAGAAATATACTCATTTGCTTGACGATGTGTGTCCAGATAAAGAAGGACCACCTATGTGACATTCCCTAAGAAATAGATTCTGAAATGTGTTTTGTGTAGGGTTTATTGTGAATTCTCTATGGAAAGACACCTGAATAAGAAATTAAGAAAATTGTGAGGCAGAGGGTGGTTGTAACTGAAATATTCTCTAGTTTTACTGGAAGTTGGGATTGCTAGGTTTCAAAATTCAGGCTGGAGGGGAAGCAGGTTTAGTGTTCCACAGGCCTTGCATGGGCTGTCCCCCTGTGAGGAGGGTAACTGTTGGTAAGAGGGAATCCCTGTCAGCAGAGGGAATTCCCAGTGAAGGTCCCAGTCATGAGCCGTGTACATAGCATCTTTAGCAGCTCCAAGAGGACCCTCCAGCCCTAAAGACAGTCCTGGGCGGGGTACCATAGTATCTATTTTCCTACTTTCTAGAAAAAAATGGGAAAAGCTAGACGTCAGCAAATAACTAAAAGTAAAATTATGAATGCCAAGAACAATAAGACAGCAAGAGTGTGACAAAGAACTGTCAGTCACAATAACAACCTTCCATCAGATTGGCTGCCAATGGTTATTAACATCAACCTAGATGTTAAAAATAGTTTTAGCTTATAGTTAACAGTGAAGTATGCCCCCAAATAAGGATACATTTTATTAAATTATTTGTTAGGAAATAATTCAGATTTATAAAAGTTGCCAGTACCAATGAGTGCTCCCTCATTTCCCTCCACTTTTAACATTTCCATATTTGGGCTCTTTCTTTCCTCTATGTTTGTCTGTATAATCTATGTACATGTCATAAGTTACTCCCTATAAACAGGATTCACTACTTATGAGTCAGCCAATTCCATTAGAAACAGAACCTTAGGATTCCAATGTGAATGTTAATCCTCTACTTTTTCTGTATCCTTGAGCAAGATAAGTTTTTTTTTTCTTCCAGTAATGAAGTAGGTATAATGAGACTTAATGTTCTTTTCTGATTATTTTTGTGTTTAAATTATCTCAGATGCTCCCAGGAAAGTCTCTTTGGCTCAGTTACCTTACTTTGCTACTCTGTGTGAATGTCCTCTGCCCATATTCATAGGTTCTGAAAATTAAGATGTAAAGAGCTTTGGTGTGGGCTATTATTTTCCTACTACAGAGGGCCATATTGTCTTGAAGTGCTCTTTTAAGTAGAAAATTCCATAGGTTGATTTCTACTGTGTCAGCACGACTTGTTTCCTTTAGTGACTTGCTCTGCCTCTGTGCTGGCATTGTACTCAATGAAGAGACCATCTTGTGGAGTTCCAGCTCCCTCTGTGTGTCTTGACCTTTGGGCTGCTACAGAAAGAGTCATGTGGGGGAATTAGAATATGTTGCTCCTGCCAAGGGTTTCCAAACCAAGGCCTTTTTTTTTTGTGTCTTTTCTGACAAACATAATGGTCATTGAAGGACATCTTTGTCTCCTCTTTAGTGAGGAACAAATCCTTGAGGAACCAAACTTCAAATTCTCTTTCCTCTTAATTCATGGCTCATCTGTGTCAATAAAGCCTGAACTACAGTCACGCAAGAACACTCTCACTGCTGTGGCTTGAAGAGTGTGAGGGAGTGTAAGGCAGAGATTATCCCCAAAGACAGACTAAGCCTATCTCCTAGATGAGTAGGGATGGTTGGGCCCGTTGGCATTTGTCCAAGTAAGTAGAAGCAGTGACAGCCAGATAATGACAAATTGCGGATCACTGGCACTAAGCTTTGAAATAAAATCTGTTTTCATAATGCTCTAGTCTTCATAGTGACCTATTACTTTGGTCACTTAAAATTAGATAGTTTTCCCTGAGCTGAAACGAGGGAATCTGAGGTTGAGGGACTGTGGCTCAGGACTGAAAATTTGGTTGGAAATATAATCCTCCAATTTGTGTTTTTAAGTTTCCTGCTGATCCCTTATTTGGATTTAAACAACTGTGAGTTGCCTACCCAGCAGAATTCCCCATCATCTTCCTTCCTAACAGAACTCAGAGTAGTTTTGCTAGGATCCATCTTGCTCTCTAGCAACCCAGGCTCTTTAGGAGACACCAGAGTCTATGTTCAGCCCTGGAAAAGGGAAGCCAGTTGGTGGTTCAAGTGTAATCAGAAATTGATTCCAGGATGGATGCATAAACCAAATCTAGCTGATGAGGCACAAAGAGAGTTTGGAGGTTAACTGTAGAGACCTTAATTTGCTTTTGAAAAAAGATGTAGATGTTACAGTTTTTACTGCTCTGGATAAGAATAAAGAAGCTTTGAGGTCCAAATATCAGTGGTGATAATTACACTGGCTAAAGAAACAAATGAAACCAAACGAGGAAAACCTTACAGTGTGAAAACAAGAAAGGGGAGACAAGCGCTTGAGGCTTAGTCTAAGCACTAGCCGTGCTGAGTGTATTTTCATTTTAGTACATGAAGCTACTTGGAAGTCTTTTTTATTAAAACTATGTCCCCTGCCCCAAGTCCTGTGTGCATTTTCCTACATGCAGCACCCCTCAGTTTAATGAGCATCACAGAAACTTTTAAGTGCTTAGTAGTGTTGTGTGTCCAGCAGTTGGTGTCATTGCTAGATTGTACCAGGATGGATTTTGCTGAGATGTCCTCACACATGGGCTCTATGTCTTAGCTACTATTCTCTCGCCATGAAGGGACACCATGACCAACGCAACTTATAAATAAAAGCAGTTAGTTAGGGGCTCACTTACACTTTCAGAAGGCTAGTCCATAACCATCATGGAAGAGAGTATGACAACAGGCAGGCAGGCAGACACATAGCTGTTGCAGTGGTAAGAATCTATATCCTGATCCACAGGCATGAGGCACAAGGGGAAAGAGAGTGAACTTGAGCCTGGTGTGGGCTTTTGAAACCTCAGAGCCCACCCCTAGTGACGCACCTCCCATAAGGTCATGCCCCTAATCCTTCTCAAATAGTTCCAACTGGGAAACAAAAATTTAAACATATGAGTCTCTGGGTCATTCTCATTTTAATCATGACATGCCCCTCTGATTTAGTATCTCTGCCCTTAGGACAGTTCTGCTGTTCTCTCAAGAGGTCAGACTTGCATTCCTTCTAATAGAATTGCTTAAAGACAGGGTCAGAGTTATTGTTCTTTCCAGAAAAATGTCTGAGTATTTAAGTAAGCTTTTCATGTGTGCAAACAAGTATTTAAGTGGAAGTTGTTAACCGAAATTTGCACCATCAAGGTCAACCGTTTCTTTTTTATATTAAGGTGATCATAAGAATATTACCCAGCTTACCCACTGACTTTGCTGAATACTTCTTTCTGGTCAGAATTTTTTCCTCTCTGCTTTTATGACAATCACATCTTCTAGCTCTTGTTTTTCATTGATCTCTTATTCCTTGGGATCCTGGTTTGTTTTTTTTTTTCTTCTGCTTTTTCTCAGAGCAATGGCCTAGTGGTTGCATCTGAGATATTCCTATACATACTGTTTCCCATATTCTTTGTGTGTAAGTTTGTCAAGCCATGAGTTAGCCATAATTTCTATGGGAACACCTCACACATGACTCATGCCCAGCCCACACCTGTCTCTTGATCTTGAAGCCCATGTATGAACTGTACATAGTGAACTTTTTGACTGTACCCCAAGTCCTCTAGCAATACTATCCCAAGATTCAGTGCCTTCCTTTCCTTCTCTAAATTGTACCCTTTCCATAGTTGTTGTCCTTTTGATAGACGGTACCACCAACCAGTCAACTGATCAAGTCTGAAACTGTCATCCTGAGGAGGGCTTTTCTTTATCTCTTCCACAGACAATAGCCAACACTTGCTTCTGATTCAACTCAATGACATCTCTCTGCTGACTCACCCATCCTCTTTCTCCACGTATCAGGCTATTTGTCTCCCTGTTCTCCCCACCTCACTGCATCTCTCACACGGTGTGAGGCAATCCTTCCCCACCTCACTGCATCTCTCACACGGTGTGGAGGCAATCTTTCCCCACCTCACTGCATCTCTCACAAGGTGTGCAGGCAATCCTTCCCCACCTCACTGCATCTCTCACACGGTGTGCAGGCAATCCTTCCCCACCTCACTGCATCTCTCACACGGTGTGCAGGCAATCCTACCCCACCTCACTGCATCTCTCAAATGGTGTGCAGGCAATCCTTCCCCAAGTGTTACCACTTAACTGTGTATAACTTGGCTGAAGATTAAATTTCTTAACAGTTGGTATGAGGTCCTTGAGGATCTGGCTTTACTTTGCTGTCTCTGAAGACTTTACTTGTGTCCTCTTCACACAAACCTGTGCTTCCCGTTTCTCTTGTGTCTTTGCACGTGATTTTCTTCTGTCTTGGGTAGTCTTTTTCTCTGTCTTCCCGTGTCCTACTCTATCCTAGAAATTAACCTTTTAGTGCAAAAACAAAACAAGCAACCTCTTCAAACTATAGGAATTACTAGAGAGCCTCCAAAACCCTATTGTGTGGAAGTTATGTCTACCAATACATAAGATGTTTAAAAATATAATTATCATTTATATAATTGAGTTTAAAAATAATGAAAGCATACTTTATGAAATGGCTATATTTGATTTGATGAAACAAGTCAGAGGTGAGGGATATTACAATTTTGCAAATATCTTCAATATTTATCCGAATAGAAGGTACTAGATGTACTGTTTATTAGGCTTCCGGCTAATATCAAGTGAGACATTAGAGTCTCCTGTCTTCTTCTGAATCCAGTGTCTGGAACTTTTGTATGATTGTCACATGTGGATAAGATCTGGCTCAAAGAGATATTAAGTTACCAGGGGCACAGTAACGAAATAGTGGGATTATATTGTCTCAGTTTTTAGATCAGGTGTCAGCAGGGCTGTGCTCTCTCTGAAAGAGGCAAGGAGAGATCATTCTTTTCCTTAGCTCCCAGGAAACTGATGCTGTGTGCCAACATAATTCCAGCTTCTGAATGATATTCAGGAAGACCCTATTTCTAAATAAGGTTACATTCTGAAGTACCTGAGGTTGACATATCACTATGTTTTGGGGGCCTATATAATTAAACACATGACAGTTTGAAAGGTGGGAATTCATAGACATCTTAGTACGAAGGTTTCAGTGTCCCAGCTGGTCTTGTGTTGACACTTTGAGAGGTACCACTGGGACCCACATTTTGCGTCTTAGCTTAGAAGGCTCTGCATGGCTCTTTCTGACCCAAACACATTTTAGTGCTTCTCTTGTGAGCTCCATTATGCCCCAGGCCTCCCTGTATTACAGCGTCTTGGGAGAGACTTAAGGCATCTCTTTCCTTTGGTGAATATAACCAAATATGGTCATTACAAACCATGGTTAAAAATTTATTTTGATCAATATGGCAAACATAATTTAAAGTAATGTTTGTAGATTGTACTTCTCTCATTTGTTCATAAGCCATAAATCGCTTTAGAGAGAGATATTTAAAATAGTCCAGGGGCCCTCAAACTGGACATTCTCATGCCTTCGCTCCCCCATGCTGAGTTTATAGGTGTGTATCACCGCACCTAACTCTAGCAGTTTTTATATGAGAAGATAAAGGGGGCGGTCCAAAGTACAATCATCAAATTTCACTGAAGCTTCTCATCCATCTTTAGCCACTAATTCTACCCTCACTGCCTTTTGTTTCTACTAAAACAAGATCTTCCAACTTAAAGCCTCCTTTCCAACAAGGCTTTTCTTTGCTTCTCATTCATTGGCTTCTTAAAATTTCCATGATTCTGATGAGTCAGTGTTGTGGCAAGTCATGGAATCCTGGAACTGGAAGATCCATTAGAGATCATTCGAGCGTGCTCATGTTTCAGGTGAGAATTAACTGTACTTGGAGATTTAAGGTGAATTTCAAAGCACATCTCCATTTCATCTCCTCAGTGGAAGCAGCTCTTGTTCATTTTGCATTGTTGGAAAGGCCCCTATTTGCATTTTAACAGGGCCTTCAAGAGTATAGAGCAGTGTTTTTAAAATTTGGTTAATTGTAGAAATAATCTCTTTCGAGGATAAGATACTATACTTCTAAACAGATCCAGACAGTTACAGTGATCAACCATTACTGGAAAGCTCCATAAACTCAGAGGTTAAGTTACTATCTTGTGCATTCTAGCTTCCTCAGCCTCATGTACTATGCAGTTCCAGGAAATGAGTTTCTCTAGCTCAAATTGTCCCACTCAAGGCCGGGAAAACAAAAGCAGCTATCGTCTTGTATGAAAAACTTGAAGTACAGGAGCAGAAGTGGTCCAAACTCCGAGGACTCCGAAGTTAGCATTTGTCAACACAGACTAGGATAACCTCTGACCCAGCTGTGTAGTATCTTTCCAGGGCCTGGAGAACCCTCTGTGAGGGGGGCTTGTTCTGTTCAGGGCATTTTCTGATTGAGGCATTTCAGACAGAAGGAAAGAAGGGAACTGGAACATTAATCCACCATTTATTCTGTGTTAGAAACGAGTAGGAGCTTGAATTGAAGGGAGAACAGTGAAGCAGAAGACCTTTGTGGCTGTGAAGTAATACCATGTTGTGATATATCATATATTTAATAAAAATAATCTGAAATATCAGAGGACAGAGTCACCGAGCCAAGCCTTGAAGGTCAGAGAGTGGTGACCCACACCTTTAATCCTATCATTTGGGAGGCAGAGATCCCTCTGGATCTCTGTGAGTTCAAGGCCTAACAGCCAAACAATGGTAGCTCACACCTTTAATCCATGCTCTAGGAGTATTAAATGAGAAAGTAAGGTATCTGGGCTGAGGGAGAGAAGGGGGAGTGCAGCTTCCCTGCCACATCCCTGGTCAGCTGAGGAGAGAGAGGTTTGGGGTGGAAGGATCCCTGGAGAGGGCCTGAGGAGTTGGCTGGGTGAGAAGTGGCTGTGGTTTGTTTCTCTGTCTCTCTGATAGCTCAGCTTTTCCCCAGATCTGGCTCTGGGTTTTTATTATAATACCAAACAGAATTCAGCAATAATACTGCCATGTTCAACAAGATGTTTCATACTGATCTATAGTTGTTGTTGCTATAGACAACAACATTTCTTTCTTCCTCACACCCCTCAGGAATTAAGTCACTCTCATAGAAAAAAATTCTATTATTTTTGTGAACTTAGGACAGATGGATATATTTGTAAGTTCATGTACATAGGACCCTGCAAAAACACATAGGAATAAAAGTAGATCAAACTCAGTGAAATAACAGTGAGGATGTAGTGAAGATGCCCACAGACTAGATCAACAGGCATCCTGTGTACACAGAGCATGTCTTTGTATTTCATAACTTTGTCTTGAAGCATGTGTTAAATCTGCCAGGATGTCCTAAATGTTCTATATTTATCATTTTCTTATAAATTTCAAATTTCCTCTGCTTAACTATTTTTTTTTTAAATTTAATTAGATGTTCCATGTATTTCTTTGCTAAATCTGGAAATCTTACCACAAGACCACAATTGCTCTTAAAATTTTGTAGGAGTCTTGGTGACAGAATTTACAAATGGTGACTCGGTTGCCAGATAATCTTATCCAGACTATCCAGGACAGAGTGATTTCAGCCGACATTGAAGTTACAACTCTAACTAATCAATCCAATTCAACGTGTTCCAACTTTGGCTCAGGTGAGAGCCATCTGGAAGCTTATGAATAGCCACACTCTGGCTACATCTTTAGATTTTTAATCTATGTGATATGGTGCGGGGCTCAGTTTCAGTATTACTAAGTGTATTGTAGAAGGCCTAGCCCTAGCTAGGCCTGAAATACGTGTCAAATCTCATTATTTCCTGTATAATTCTATACCAAGCAGGGATAAATGCCAAGGGTCTCCTGAAGCTATTATATTAGAGCTTAACCATTAAACCCTAGTATAAATCTACTGGTTCTTAACATGTGGGCCATGACCACTTTGGACCAATTTGTAACAGTGAAAATATATCCTTCATATTATATATTTACATTAAGACTCATAATAATAGCAAAATTATAGTTATTAAGCAACAATGAAAATAATTTTATATTTTAGGGTCACCACAACATGGGGAGCTATATTAAAGGGTCACAGCATTAGGAAGATTGAAAACCACCTTTAAACCAAAGAAATGAAGCAGTGGGAGTCATATAGTAAGATTTTTTATTGTAAACACTTGGTTTATGTGGTTGTGGGCATAAGTAGAGGCAAGTCGAAAAATCCGAAGGAAGACTGGGACATAATCTGAAGCTGTGTGCCCAGGCAGAGCTCCTTTAGGGGAGCCATGCTTAGGGCCATTGAACAGTTTTCATGAAGGTGCCCAGATGATCTCCATTACTGCAAGACAGATAATACAGATTTTCATCATCACAGTTGCCAAATATCTTTAGAGCAGTGATTCTCAACCTTCCTAATGCTGTGACTCTTTAATACAGTTCCTTGTGTTGTGGTGACCCCAACCATAAAATTATTTTCATTGCTACTTTTTAACGGTAATTTTGCTACTGTGATGAATTTTAATGTAAATAATTTTGGAGATAGAGGTTTGCCAAAGGGGTCATGACCCATGTTTAAGAATCATGGCTTTAGAGGCACACAGACTTAGTGTCAGGCTGAACAGTTGTGGTCAAGAGCCCAGTCAGGCTGATGCCCCAAACAGACCATTCCACTTCTTAAAATCCTTCCCTAGAAGTCAGCTGCAGCTGTTAAGCAGAAGAAATCCCTTGGAAAATTTCGTCTAAGGAGACTGATTTGCTTATCACCCCTTCCAGTTGAGATGACCAAGGAATGAGTGGTAAACTCAGGCTTGGTACCTGTCTTCCTAGTCTCCAGTTGGAAAATTCAAGGGAGAAAAGACGGATAGAGAAGGAAATAAAGTATGAAGAGCCAACTTCTCAGATCCTGTATCAACAGAAGAAAGCAGAGCACGGCAGAAGCTAGAGATCCATTTATAATCTTGCTTGAACAGCTGGGTATGAGGCTCTGGTTGACTGTTTTATTTAATGCACTTATGCTGCCTTTATTAAGTGCACAGGTGGTGCTAATGAAGCTGAGGTTGTGAGTGTGCTTTCTCTCAGTCATTTAGTTGCAGTGCTTCCCAAAAACAGATTGCACCCCAACCCTGAACAGTCCACAGCTGTTGGGTTTGGTGGGATGGAAAACTCAATGCAAAAATTATTCTTAATATTATAATAAAAAGAACCTTCCACATTCATATCATCTTGATTATGTGGCTCTCGCTAAACTAAAAAATTCCTGGGGTTGGTCAAGAATCAGAATCCAATAATGGCTGTGTCTGACTCAGTCACTGGCAAGTCAAGTGCCAGATTTTTTACCAGAAAAATTGTGGAAGTGCTTAGCAAGGGGAGGTCTCTTCTAGTCCAATGGCTTGGTAATTCTAAAGGTGAGCATTCCAGACTTGTAAGAGCTTAGGATGCGCAGGGTGGTTGATTGGTCCTTCAGATTTAGGGGCATCCTGTGTTTGTAGTTGACTGTAGTCCGAGAGGTGCTCGCCACCCTGGGAAAGAATTTTAAGCCAGCAGCGTCTAGCTTTACTTTATATTTAAACAACAAAATTAATCCCCAAACCTGAGACATTTTTGAGAATGAAAACGAGTGCTTTTAAGAACTGGCCTGGAACAATGTGTTCATTTTTAGACAAAGAAACTCAGAGTCAGGGGACTGGTTTAAGTCTTTCAAATTTCTCCAATAAGAAAGTGAAACATGTATTAACACATGTGAAAAACATAGCAAATTTACTTGTGTTGCCAAAGAGAAACAGATGCTTTTGTCAAATATTAAATAGATAAAGGAAAAGAAGCTAAAACTAAAGATATGAGCAGGAGATAATGAGAATAATCCAGTTAAGGGCACCAATGGATGGGAGAAGGGCATTCAGGAAAAAATAGTGATGAGTAGTCAGAGAATAGTCTGATGGTTGTTATTAAAAATGCCACAATGTATTGAGTTGAAATGTAGGTTGGCTTCTGCAGAACAGCCCATTGTTCTGCAGTAAAAACGAGGTACCAAGTCTCAGTCTTGAGATTCTGAACTTGTTTCTTCTCAAAACTGCATCACTTTATAGTTTCCTCAGCTGAATGCCCTCATGTAGAGCCAGGGTTATCTGAGATTGCAATTGGATAAATGTTTCTAGAGATATTTGGACCTGTGATTGTATCATTAGGATTGTAAAGCATGTCTAATTTACCTAATGGATTATAATGTCTTGGAAATGGTTGTAACGATCTATTTACACAGAATGCCTGAGTGCATAGACCATTCGTATAAATAAGCAATTATGTTTCCTGCTGTCAGGTTATTTTTAGTCCATAGATCAGTTACCTGATGACTTTAGTCTGTGGCATTAATTTTTTGGAGTGATTATACCCTGTGTATTTTAAATCTTCGACTAATCATTTATGAAGAACAGCTGCTTGAGTCTTGGCTATCTCTGCCTAGACCTAAAAGTTGGCCTGTAAATCTCAGTTTTTAGCTGGAGAGGTATGCACAATTCCAAAGTCCATTTCATGTGCTGAGGTGAACATGTATGCTTTCTAGAAAAATAATGAAATAATTCAGACTATAAACACAATGCATGAGAGCCAGAGATCAGATTTGAATTCATACCCAAACTTGTTATTTTTATTTTAACTTGTTTTTTTGTTGCCTGTGACTTTTAGTCTTACCTGCTATATATGATAGGCCATTCTTTCTTACTGCCAGTCTGTAATAATACCTGCAGGTGGGTGGGTACCTTTCAGAGCTCTATCCCAGGGAACGATGCAGAATTTTTTTTTTTTTCATTTTTCTGTGCTGTTTTCTTAGTAAGTTTGTTATGCTCCGATCCCTAGTTTGTGAACACTTCCTAGATGACCTTTTTTTTTCAGGACACATTAACTTTTTACTGCTGCTACAACAAATGTAATTTGGGGGGGTCAGAAGTCTCATACTGATTTCTTGGACAAAAAGCACAGTTTTCAGAGGCCTTTGGAGGCCCTGGGTGAGAGTCTTCGCCATTGATATTGCTGATTATAGATACATTGGCTAGTCTCCTAGAAAACATGTCACTTTGACCTCCACTCCACCAGTAGAGCTCTCTGTCTCTGATTCCATGTTTCTGTCTTCCCATTCATTTATAAGGAGCCTTATGAGTACACTGGCCCTGGGGATAATCCAGGACAATCCTTATCTCCAGATATTTACCTTACCCATGTCTGTAAGATTCGTTTTCCCCTGTAAGATAGCATATTCATATCTTTCTGGGATTAGGAGACAGAGAAAATGGATGTTACTCTACTTCCCACAGAAGTTGTAACAGAAGAAAAAGGCCATTTTCATTAGGTTAGGAAGAAAAGTTGTGTGTGTGTGCAGTACCTGAAATTCAGTGGAGGGAATTGACTGTGGGAATCTATTTACATAGACTCAGGAGCTGTGAACAAGGGAAGGTGACTGACCGAAGTACTGAGTGAGAAGGTCTGGTACAAGGTATCATGGGCTGGGGACACCAGGTTGGAAGCATCTTTTGGCAGCTGAGATGGTGGAAGAGACTGAGCCAACACTGGAGACGCCACCTCTCGTGAGAGAATGAGTGAGGAAACCCCGGCTTCCCCTGCTTCTTCATTGTTTCTCCTATTTATTGGTAAACCTATTCAAAAGTTTGGCTGGAACATATATGAAGACTGTGATTGAAAGCTCCTGTGAAATATGGCCCATGTGTACATGGGACAACAGGCAATAGATATGTAGTAGATATAGAAGCAAACAGGTGAATGGCCCAGGTAACTCACAGTGAATGACAAGAGTACAGGCATCTGGTAACCCTTAAGTTAATTGAGAAGCCCTGGCTATCACTCTATCAATATCATATAAGTAAAGGAGAGGAGAGAGAGAGAGAGAGAGAGAGAGAGAGAGAGAGAGAGAGAGAGAGAGAGAGAGAGAGAGAGAGAGAGAGAGAGAGAGAGAGAGAGACAACAAGAGCATCTAATTTACACTTTGGTAGTGTTTTTTTGAGGAATAGATCTCAAGAGTCTTCAGCCACCTTAAAGAGCATCCATGTTTCCTTTGTGCCATCAAATCAATAATGGCGATGTTTTTAAAAGCTTAGTTTTTTCTCTCTTCTTTCTCTCCTCCTCCCCTGCCCCTCTTTCTTTCCTCTGTTCCCATTTTTCACTCTCTGGTGTCTTCCTTTCCTCTTCTCCCCATCTTTTCCTACCCTCCAATTCACTCTTTTCTAGAATTTAGTTTTTTCAAGTTGCATTTACCAACCAACGCATGCGTTCGTATGAGCGACAGCTCCTGGTGACTGTCTTGGCCCTCTGCACTCGCTTTGTCTACCATTGCATCAGTTGATTGCAGTGTCGCTTCACTGATCTTTCTCTCTTATATCCTAAGCCCTTACCATTACAAGATGGCTTTTATTTGCGAGACGCAATCTCTAAGGGATTGTAATCTCATATACAAGGCTGCACAGAGTTGGAGATTATGCCCTCGATTCCCAAATAAACGGAACACAAAATGTAAGATAATATGCTTCTGCTGAGATTGTAACCATTGTTCAAACATTGTTTACATAGCTAAAATGGTCTGTGCTGCTGTGTGGAAATGAAAACATGTTTCATTACTGATGACCTCCTGGTGTGAAGTTGAGACCTTAAGTGCAGCCAGCCTTACCCAGAGATCTGTGCTTGATAATACATAGGTATCTCATGAGAACCATATCACTCACTCACATCCTGGGCATCAGAAGTATTGCTTGGAAGTCCCACAGGAGCCAGCACAGACTCTCATTCCAGTTTGTCTAGGATAGAATTCTGGCTCTCTTGCTTTCTGTGTGACCTTGAGAAAATTTATGTAACCATCCTGTTCTTTAGTTCTTCAGCTGTAAAAAGGAATGATAATAAAGTTCGTCTCATAGCATCATTGAGAGAATTTAATCAGCCAATGTAAAGTGCTTAGAGCAATGTCGGATACCTAGCAAGAATACTGAAATAGTTTTCTTACTGTTTTATGTCCCACTGCTCTTGATACCAATTCCCATAGGCAAGTGTTTCTAATGTATTTGTGTTCTTAGTGTATTTTAATATATGTAATGTGTATATGTTTGACCTGAGTTCAGGAGATTATACACACACACACACACACACACACACACACACACACACACACACACACACACATGCTGTTTTCTTTCTTTTTTTCACCAAGTACTAAACCTTTGGAATGCATACAACTGCTTATATTAGTATTAGTTCATTGTCTTTACAGCCCTATAGCACACCATGGTGAACATATGCCACATATACTTAGTGTTTGGCCCACTGATGGTCACCTAAGTTACCTCTAACTGCCTTCTACAAACAATGCCATGGTGAATACATCTGTACTTTTGGGAGTCAGCTTTCTATTCACCATGGATTCCAGGTTGTTAGTCTTATAGTGAATACATTTACCTGTGGATGCATCTCACCACCTCATTAGCCTCATCTAGTATTAAATGAGTAACATTTAATAACATTTTCCAGATACACTATAAGTCACAAACATGCACTCTGATGCAGAGTTTAACAGGCTTCCTCTGGGCCACCAACCAGCTCTCAAATCATGACATGGAGACTTATATTAGTCATGAATGCCTGGCCTTATCTTATGCTTCTTCCACAAGCTCTCAGAACTCATGTTAACTTACTTTCCTCATTTGCATTTTGTCTTGGGGCCTTTTTCGTAATCTTTCTTTCATTCTGTGTGTCCTACTCTGTGTCTGTCTGTCTGTCTGTCTGGCAGCTGCCTGGATGGCTGGTCCTGGGTATCTCCCTCTCTTTCTTCCCCTTCCTCTTCCCTTCTTTTCTCTCCCATGAATCCAGATTCCTCCTCCTACTTATTCTTCCCGATGACCAGCCCTGCCTATCCCGCTACCTCCAAGCTATTGGCCATTCAGCTTTTTATTAGACCAAGCAGGTGCTTTAAGCAGGGAAACCAACACATCTTTATATCATTAAACAAACAAATGCAACACAAACAAATATAACACACTTTTACATAGTTTAAGTAACATTCCGTAGTGCTAGGACAGAGGTTGAGGGCAGGGCTAGGGACAGGGACAAAGAACCCTAGAAAGTGGTCTACAGTGATTGTGAACTTTGTTAGACAAGGCCTTTGACATAGCTACAGTTAAAATGACTATGTACATAAGCTGGTCTTATATCTTGTCATTTTCATATTAGATTTCATATAGTTCTATTTTTTTCAGATTTGACCTCTAGGACAAAGGTCTCAGACAGGAAAAAGGCATCATTCATATCTGGCAGTTGACAATGAACAGGCAAAAGACAAATGAACTTACTCTCAGACACAGGAAAACACTCCTGAGATCTTGAGGAGTATTTTTTAAAAAAACCCCTATCCATCCACTAAAATATTAAAATTTCTGCAGGTAGAGAGGGCAATTCTGATTATTGCACAGCCTATGATTATGGGTTGCTATCATATTAGTGACTTTGTTACTAGAGCATGTGTTTGTTTGACACGGCTGCTAACAACGATGTGGCTGAAAACAACAAGTTAACTTTATGATTCTGGATGGCAAAGCTGTTATAAATCGGCTTCTTCAGGACAAAGAAGAATCCACTCTTTGCCTTTCTGCTGTCTGTGGGCAGTCGGCAGTGTTCCTTGGATTGCAGACACATGGCACTGCTGTCTGCCTCTGCTTTCACGTCTCCTCCTCTGCATACCTTCTTCCTTATTTTTCAAGTCACTGCTCCTTGGATTAATGCCCACCAGTATCACTTGGATATCTTAAACTTAATGACTTAATTATATCATCTATAAAAGACCCCTTTCCAAAATAAGGTTAAATTTGCAGGTTCCATGTTGTTACATTCTCTTGGGGTGGAAAGAAGTGGAGAACCTACTACAGAACATAAAGATAAGTAATTACCCACATTGATCTTTTGAAGCTAGTTACTGGCCCCTATGCTAGGCGTTCTAATTTGGAGACACAATTGTAGATATTCAAGTTCAGGGGACTGAAATTAAAGGAGGTTAGAGATGTGTATGTGAGTGCGTGTGCCAGAGGAATGTGTAAGATTCTGATGACAGACCTGTGCAAGAGCCTCAAGAAACTCATTTTCTTTCCTATTTGTATCTTAGTGGTATTTTTTTTTTTAGAGAATAAAAAAGAACAATTAAAAATCAGTTTTTTTTAATAAAAAAAGAGAGAAGTTAAAAACAGCAGAACAAGGAGAAAGAATAGGAGAACATAAATCTTATATAACATGTGTATGCTGATATAGTTACTGTTTAATTATAGTTTTCCCTACCTACTGTATAATATCATATTTTCTAATATTTTTATTTGTATTTTTCCCACATAAATAAATCTAAACACAATAAATGAAGAAGCCAGATCATCCTAATAATACTACTTTGAGCAAGTGGTCCAACTTGAAATTCAAAGACCCAGGCCAAGGTTGATACAGAGAGATCAGAGATCTCTGTCTCCAGATCAGAACCTTTTTTAAAGTATTTGATCCTGAAAGTTCTGCACCTTTTCTTCAATACAAACCTCCTCATTTTCTCTCATTTATTTTAAACTACTTAGTATAAGCTATGCTAAACCATCCCTGTTAGGATTTCAGGCTGGTTCTGGATCATAAGTGTAATCATTCTAGTGCTTTACCTGAAAATGTTCTGCTTTGCCCCAGCTATGAGACCATCTGCACCCATGTTTTCTGTGTCCTGTCTTTTTGAAATCCATGCAGGCATCCATGTAACACACATTTTTACTGTTGTGGTTGTGTGCCAGTCTCTTTAGCAGGTGCCAAGGGCTTAGGGAGCGGGATAAGTCATGCCTTCCTTCCAAGAAGCTAGCAGACAGAAGCAAACAGCCATTCATGATCGATGTGGTAATGTCAGAGAGACACACTGCCTATGGAAAAGAGCCCTTGGCCTTCCTTAGCTTTGGGAGATTGAGAACACATTACTCGTGTCAGATGATCTCCAGGTGGTTTTGGAGAATAAATATGAAATGTTTAAATCAGGAGTAGGGATTGAACAAAGGTCCTTCTAGGCTGAGGGATTGGGATGGTGATTTCAAAGGCACAAGAGCAGAGCACCTGGCTCAAGTTGCAGGAAATGAAGAGGAAACAGATTGGTGAGACGTAAGCTGGGTGAGATCATGGAGGCCAGGCAGGGAATCCTGTTCTGATCTGTAGAAGAGTTTAGACTGCATGCTTATAATCAGAGGTAACTGCAGGTAAGGGGTCATGTGCCAAGACATGGCTGGCTTTGTACTGTAGGAACATCCAGAGAGGAATGTGTCAAGTGATGTGGAGCCAGACCTAGGAAGGAGTAGAGCTGGAAAGAAGAAAGAAAATGAAAGACACACTTGGGATGGGAGGTTGGTTCATCTGGTTGGTGTGGACAGCTGTTCAGAGTTGGAAGGGTTGAACGTAATGATCAAAGAGCAGTGATGATTGATGCGGGCTGTCTTTCTTATGCTGTGAATGATCATTGGATAATAAAGGAACTGTTTTGGCCTATAGCAAGGCATCTTAGAAGCAGGTGGGAAATCTGTGCATAGATAAAGGGGGAAAAGGGTGGAGTTAAGGAGAGACACTGTGAGTTGCCGCCAGAGAGGAAGCTGTAAAGGAATTCAGGTAAGCCATGGGCTGCATGGCAAGACATAGATGAATAGAAATGGGTTAAGATGCGAGAGCTAGCTAGCAATAAGCCTGAACCATAGGCTTAACAGCATGTAATTAATATAAACCTTTGTGTGACTATTTGGGACCAAGTGAGGCCGAAGGTCTGAACTTCAGGCTAGTTCAGGCTGTGGGCAGGAGAGATTCATCAGAAATGTGGGGCTAGGCTGGGTCAGAACTTCCTCTTACAAATGATGAAGTTGTTGAAGAAGCCATTCCAGAGCAGCATGGGTGAAGTACCCAGTATGAAGGTTTGCCTTCAACAAGATTGCCTCAGCTGTCAGTCTCCTTTATCCATTTTCCTCTTTGGCCTCTGCTTCTAACATAACGAACAGGCTTAGAATAATTTCACTTGTCCACAGAAGCTCCCAACCTTATCTTCCCATGAAACTCATCTTTTAGAAGCCTATCTTGCTTCTCATTTTATTTAATCTCCCTTTTCTGTCTCTCAGAGGGATGTTTGGTCAGAATAGAATGTGAATGAATTTGTCAGAAGGTAGGTGGAGCAATTCCATTCCTGTGTGGAGTTAGAGAGTAAGTAGTTATGACTTTGCGATTTTGCATAGGAGTGGTTGAGAGAATTTATCTAAATAGTCATTAAAGCAAGCTAGGCCGGAGGTTGCAACAAGGACCTACAAAGCCGAGCTTGAGTTTCAGAGAATGAAGGAAGGCAAGATCATGAACCCCATAACCCAGAAAAAGTACACAGGAATAGGACAACACAGGTCACTATAGACTTGTAGTAGATTTTGGCATTTCCTTGGTAAATAAATCCTTGGTGAGTGTCAAGACTCCTGGAAGCCCAATAGGAGTATAAATGGCCCACATGCTACTATAGGAATGCTCCAGCATGGCTTGGATGTTCCTTTATTGGAGTTTTGGGAGAATATGCCATGCAGCTAGAGGTCTGGTGAGAGTACATGGCATCTGAATCTCTACTTTCAAGAGAAGCTTTGAACATCAGTTTGTCTCTCCCAATATGCCGTATTCCTAGAATGGTTTTGGGTATGGTCCTCATAGCATCCTTGATTTGTTTATGTCAGGATTGCCACATGAGAAGAGCTGCAGAAATTGACTTGATTTTCCTTTATAGCTCAGGAATAACAATTGCACTGACCTGGGCTTAAGGTTTATTATTATTATTATTATTATTATTATTATTATTATTATTATTATTATTATTTTTAAGTATATAGTAGTCAGACAGGAAACTCTTTTGGATTTGAACTTACATAATTCAAAGGGACTCTTTTAACCCTTGCTGGATACAAAGACTCTGAACTGTCCTGCCATCCAGGTATTATCTGAACAGCACTTACCAAAACTGGAGATTAAAATAAATGCCATGCTTAATGAGTATTAGCGAGCTTTTCTGCACTTCATAAAGTTAATGAATACATTTCATGTGTAGTTAGAGGTCTGAAGTTTTTTCAATGTGTTTCTAAAGTGTCTCAAAAATTGCTCAGCTCATTTATTGATTCAGAAGGGTGCTTAAGCATTAATCCCCTAAGTCATTTGTGTGGTGAACAAGCGATCTTTAGTGCCTCACCTTATTCCATTAATCAGATATTCTGATAAATGTGGAACACACATGCAATTACTCACCCTGAAACTGGTAGCTAATCTCAAAAGATTATACACACAGCAATATTTGTATGGAAAAAAGAAGCAAATATAAAATACACCCTTTGTTCACAGGCAATGAAACAAGCTCAGGGGCCATAGAGCCAGGAATGTATTTGAGAGACAAATACTGTCTACTAAAGCTCAGGCTGGTGAGCTTGGTATAGAACAGCAGTTCTTCTGAGCTTTGTTTACTGTGTGTTCTCTGAAGATATCACTGAATCAGGTGAGATGAGCATATTAAAATTTTATATCCATTATGGGTCCTGTCTTCAAGAGAGAGCATTTTCTTATTGGAACAATGCGATTGCCATTGCCACATGCCAAGTATTTGGTAGAGCTATAGAGACTGGGGATTTCCAGAGAATTTGCATAATAAAACTCTCATTGAATTATAGTTTAATTAAGAGGAAAATATGAGTCTAATTTGGTTTGACATTTATGTACTGGAGGCTTCTGAAATATGTCTCCTCCATGTCACCAACACCTATTTTCACAGATGAAGGCAAACTGGTCTCACCTTACTTGTAACATAGAGACAGAGTTTACAGTTCAGAGGATAGAAAGCAGTCTATAAAATTTCCCAATGAGCTTGAAAAATGTGTACCTTTAAGTAATTCTGAATATTCTTTGGCTTGGATTATCAGGACCCATTTCTATAGTTAGCTGTTCTACATCTGGCCTTGGCCATTCTGTTACTTTCATCTTTTTGGACCCCTCACCACCAAGAGTCTGTTCTGCTTTGTTAGGGTAGCCATGCCTGCTTCTGAAGCTGTCTGAATGATTAGTCTCAGCCTACACACAGGTTCTCTCCATATCCATGGGTTGGCTGAGTTAGCGAGCATCTGCTGCTCTGGGAAGGGCCTGCTTGACTGTGCCCCCTCTAAAAGTCATGTGTTGAAACACAATGGATGATAATATGGTCTTAAAAGCAACCTAAGGTTCTTTAAGGTAATCAGACTTTGAACACTCCTTCCATGTGACTGTAATTAAGGATCTCAACAAAGAGGCTGCATGCAGGGGTAGCTTCCTTGCCTTTCTGTCTTCCTCCGTGTGAGGGCAAAGTAGTTCTTTCCTCTGGATCATGTCTTGGAAACAGAGGGCAGCCCCCATTCCTCCCTAGACAAGTCTAGGTCTAGGGATCTGATTTCAGACTTGCCAGACTCTTGAATTAATTCTTCCTCCCTCCCTCCCTCCCTCCCTCCCTCCTTCCCTTCCTCCCTTCCTCCCTCCCTCCCTCTTTCTTCTTCTTTTTTTTTTTTAAAGAAAGAATGTAAGTAGCTCTTGTAGCCTGACCCCAAACACTTTGTAGCTGAGTGTGACCTTGAACTTCTGACCCTCTTGCTTCTTCTGAATGCTAGGATTACAAGCGTGCACAACAATGACTAGTTCATACTGGCTAGGGACTAAACCTAGTGCTTTGTGTATGGTAGCAAGCACACTACCTACTGAACTACACTCAAATCTTCTTGATAAATCACTGAATCTGTGGAATTTTGTTACAGCAGCATTGATAGACAAATACAGGCTTATTGTACTCTAGGTTTCTTGACATTAGACTTCAAAAGCTTTTACATCAGTCTACTAAGTATTTGTGGTTTTATTTCTCTTGAGTGTTTTTCATTTGTAATGGAGTGTATGGAATATTTCAGCATAGTTACATGTTCATTGGGTTTAACCAGTTGTTGATTTAACTGATTACTTGGAAGAAGTCGATATTTTTTATGGTTAATTAATTACTTAAACTGCCTATTATAATTGAGTTTCCTGACCTAAAATACAACAGAAGTTCTAATTAGAGCTGAATCAATGTTTTTTGAGTATCCAGTGTTTATATGGAGGGGTAGCAGACTGTTTTTATGAGTTGTTTGGGCTTAATAATTCCTTATGTTCAGCACCTAGAAACTTATTGTCAAGGCTGCTTTAATGTATTTTTCTAGGTGAGTCAAATCAGTTTTTTCTATAGTTAATATATTTTGGAAAGATAATAAAATTAAAAATTAGTGTAGGACTTCAGTTTCTGGTTCTATATTTGTGGAGCATGAGTGTTGCCACATTATCCCAACAGATAAGTAAAGAGACATTTGAGAACCAACTTCCCTTGCATTTAGGGGAGACATCAGGACACATGGACAGTCAATGCCTTCAGGTCTGAAGAGACACCAGTTTACAGTGTTATAGTTTTCTTATGTAGAAGCTCACAGTCGGGAATTGTTTAAGCACCAAGGCAGATGCAGGAAAGGGAGATAATTGGCATTGTTAGCTCAACCTGGAGTGGGAAACTAAAAATTAAAGGCTATAAGAGGGCAGGCAGTCATAGAAGAACAGAGGAAAATACACCCTCTTGCTTCTAGCATCAACAGTTGTGGGTAGGGAGGGAGGAAAATATTTGAAATATGGTAGAGCACTCTGCTTTTATTAAGAAGCTTTTCTAAAAAGGGTATCTTAAAAATTGGATTTTTTTTTTGGTTTTTGAGATTAAAATTACATGATTCACCTTCCCCTTTTCTCCTCCCAAAACTTCCAGAATACTCTCTCTTGCTCTCTTTCAAGGTTGTGGCCTTTGTTTATTTACATATATAACACCCTGCTCAATCTTCATGTTATTTTTGTGTATTCTTTTCTAGGAAAAAGCAATCCTCTTCAGCGCTCCTTAGTTGCCTGGCCTCCTGGGCTCTCTCCAGTCCAGTTTTAACATATCTATTGCTACAGCCCTTATTTTTAGCTCATGCTTGGACAGTCATGCTGCTGAGACTTTGGGTGTAGCTTCTGACATTACCAGGAGACATTAGTCTCACCTCCAACTCACTGATCCTCTGGTTCTTACAGTCTCCCATAGCCTCTGTTTCAGGAGCTGACTTACAGATGCATCCATTGAGACCGTGCTCCATAATTCTGCATTTTGATTGATTGTGGTTGCAATGAGAAGTTTCTTGGATGAAGTGGCAGACTACACATCTCTGGGTATAAAGACAAATATTTCAGATGTAGTTAGGGATTCTGTTGGTTTAGTAATCTATTAAGTAATTTATTTAGTAATCTATTATAGGTTCTGCTCTGAGATCCATGACTCCATTGGCCCTTAGTAGCTGGGTATGTTTCTACAACCAGGCCTGCTTTTCTTGTTGGGCAGTTCTTAAGTCTAATAGGAAGTTATTGGTCACTGCCAAGGTATGTGTGCTACCACTGCATCCTTAGGGTTATTGTGCCCAACTTGTAGTTGTTATGGTTATAGGTGTCATGGCTGGGTAGAGCTGTTGTTTGCTTTCCAAGGAGGGTGTATTTACAGACTCTAATCCAATGTTTTATAAGAACAAAATTGACCTGAAGGGAAGGGAAATAGACAGCTCTAGCTGATGCAAGCCCACAGTGGCTAAAGTTGAGTTATTAAACTTTAAACTGGTTTTTCACTTGTGTCTTACTACTATATGGTAATATCTGTACTTATTAAGATGTCTTTTATGAAATACATCATATGCGGCTATCAAGAAAAATGTGAATTGTGAGTTTGAGGACAGCCCAAGATATTTAGCAAGGTAGTGTCTCAAAATCTCAAGAACAGAATCAAGGTAGGTGGTAGATCATTTACCTGGCATTTACAAAGTTCTTGTTTTGATTCCCATGAGTGAAAAGTGACAAAGATGCTGGAAGGCAAAAGAACCAAAATACTTTTGACTGCAGAAGCAAACCAATACCCCCCCCCAACTCTAAAACAAAACACACACCCCTGCAATTTGAAGAGACAACGCAGATAGCAGAACCAGTTATGACAGGATGTTCAAGTTCCTAGACCAGGAGCTTACAATAACAAGGACAATACATTAAGAGATTTAATGTTCAAAGTAGAGAGAGCATAGAAGAGATGGACAACTTAGATAGAAAGACAGAACACCTCAAAAAGAACAAGTAAGAAGAATTGCAGACAGAGAAGCAGAAGGAGGATGAGGAGGAGCAGGAGGAGAAGCAGGAGGAAGGAGGAAGGAACAGGGGGAGGAGGAAGAGCAGGGGGGAACAGCTGGGGGAGCAGGAGCATCTGGGGGAGGAGGAGGGGGAGGAGAAAGAGCAGGGGGAGAAGCAGGGGAGAGGCAGGAGGAGGAGGAACAGCAGGGGGAGGAGCAGCTGGGGGAGGAGCAGGAGGAGGAGGAGCAGGGGGAAGCAGCTGGGGGAGGAGCAAGAGGAGGAGCAGCTGGGGGAGGAGCAGCTGGGGGAGGAGCAGCTGGAGGAGGAGCAGCTGGGGGAAGAGCAAGAGGAGGAGCAGCTGGGGGAGGAGCAGCTGGGGGAGGAGCAGCTGGAGGAGGAGCAGCTGGGGGAAGAGCAGGAGGAGGAGGAACAGCAGGGGGAGGAGCAGGAGCAGGAGGAGGAAGAGCACAGGGAGCAGCTGGGGGAGGAGCAGGAGGAGGAGGAGGAGCAGGAGGAGCAGGAGGAGGAAGAGGTCCTACTGTGACAGAAGTGAAGATCCTTATTAGCACACTGGGAAGAGAAAAGAAATCTGGATTTGAAGATGGATTAATTGGAACCTCCCAAACTGAAAAACAAGCATAGATAACAGATTGTAGACAGAAAATCCAAGAACAGTGTGACAATTAACATTATAAGATGTGGACTGTGGCATACCAGAAGCAGAAAAAACCCACCATCAACAATAAAAACAAAAACATTTGCCATAAAACATATCATATTTAAGTTTCAGAAAATTAAATCAAAGGCAAAGGAAAAAACCCCAAAGCTAAAACAAAATCTCTTATGAATAAAAACCACATACCTATAAAGAAACACAGACATGAATTATATCTGACTTTGAGTGTCTGTGAACTAAATGCATCTATTACAATACAGTTTGTCAAAGTGGGCAGAACTAATTTTTCAGGGGACCAGAGTTAAGATCTGGCACCTGTGTCAAGTGGCTCACAAATCGCTGTAACTCTAGCTCCAGCGGAGCTTACAGCTTCTATGTGCACACACTATCACCCTCATCCATATGCCTACACAAAATAATAATGAAGACAATTAAAAAGCAAGAATTGATATATATTCTTTCTATAGTCTAGTTCAAATATGAATTGGTGGAGAAATATTAAATTAAATTAAATGGTGGAGAAATATCTACTCTGAGAACACCAAGGAATAGAAGGTAGAAGCGGCTGTGTTCAGGCGGAGAAGACATTGGATAAGGAAAGTTATCAGGACAAGTATCAGAATGCACAATATTCAGCATGTCTGTGGCTAAAGATTGGGTATCAAACTATGTGGGTCAGAGACTGGAAATTGTATTCATAGTGCAGTTGGTGACTGAAATCCCCATCTATTAGAAACCAGTTCAGGAGGAGAGTCATTAAGGAAAAGGGAGGTGAAAAATCCATTGCCACAAATAAACTATTCAGTTGCCACCTGGAGATTAGACCATCTAACAGAATGCACACTCCCCTCAAGCCACATATGGAGATTTTACTGAGATGAACCATATTCTGGGTCATAAGATACATTTCAAGAATTTAAAAGGATATAATCTATGCAGTATGCCAGATCATAATGCAATTAAACTAAAGAGCAGTAACAAACAGGTAGATAGAAAAAGCTGAAATCCATGAAGATTAAAAATGCACACTCTCAGACAAGACTAGTGCAAAGAAGAAGTCTAAACATATTTTCAGCTACATGAAAATGGCATGTAGGGTCAAAGTTCATGAGATACAGCAAAGCGGTGCTTGTTCTTAGAGAAAAATTCATAAAATTAACTGTTAGAAAGAGAAAATAATTTAAACCTAAAGTGGGAAAAATGGTAAAAATAATAAATTTAGATCAGAAGTAAATAAAATTAAAAACAAGAAACCAACAGATGAAAATTGATGAAATCGATCAATAACATTGATAAATCTCTAGTTACACTAAAAAAAAAAAGCACAAATCAGTTGCATCAGAAAGGAAAGGGAGAGGGTCATTGCAATGGCATCAAAAAGGCAATGAAGGTATGCGGGGAACAACCCTAACAACCTGCATCCATTCATTTGTTAACTCAAATAAAATAAGTGTTTTAAAGATACGGTCCACCACAAATCACAGAAGATAGAGGGTGTCCAAATGAGCACATGTATATTAAATTGAACTAATTATCAAGCTGAGAAACTTGAGGCTTCTCACTGATGAACTTATAGCTAATAAAAGTAAGAATAAACAACTGGAATTACACCAAATTCCAAAGCTTCCACATAGTGAAGGAGACACCCGCAAGGAAAGAAATAATAGACAGAAAGGGAGAAAATGTTCACAAAGCCAACATCTGACAAGGGTCCTAGATCGGGATTACACAGGTGCGCAAAAGACTCAAAATAAAAAAGACCAATTAGAATATCTTGATTTAAACATTATACTACGTGATCACGTAAGATGTCATTTGCTGTCCCACAAACTAATTTACTTTTATCAACTAGAAAGCAAGGACATTTATTTAAATTCTAGCAATGTATTTTGTGGAGATCGACCAAGTTATTCTTACTTTAATATCCAGAGCCAGAACACTTGGAATAGCCAATACCTACTGAAGGAGAAGAGAAAGTTGAAAAACTGATGATGTCCATCCTTGAATCCTACTGTGACACCGTGACGGTCCTGCAGTGTGGAGCTACTGCAGGAACAGAAGCCAGTGGAACAGAACTAGAGTCCAGAAATAGACCCATATCATTAAGTCACTTGAAGCCCTACAGAAGAAATGTCAGGGCAGTGGAGCCCAGACAGTTATTTCAGTAATTAGCACTTAAGAAAACTTGCCATACACTTTCAAAAAGAAAAGAAAGAAGAATTTAGACTAAAACTATATCTTTCACTAAAACTTCATTTGAAAGGATTGTAGACTTAAATATAAAATCGTTATATAAAATATATATATAAAATATAAAAGAATTCAGTGCCATGCCTAGAAGATATAGAAGACTGTGTGATTCTGGGCTTGCGATGACTTGGTAGATATAAGATCAAAATAATCCATGAAATCATTTACAAAATGTAATTTATTAAATTAAAAATGTGTACTGTATGAAGAATATGCCATAAGCTATGCACCGGGAAAGTGTTTCTTAAAGGATAGATCTGATAGACAATAGTTATAGTTATCTAAGTACATAAAGAACTCTAAAGTCTTGGGTTGGAGAACTGGCTCCATGAGTGAGGCACTTGCCATGCAAGTGAAGACTGGAGTTTACATTGTTGGTATCCAATAATATCCAGGTAGTCGTGACAGCCCTCTTATAATCATAGTGCTTGAGAAGCAAAGAAAGGGGCAACCTGGTTAGTCAGCCAGATTAGTTTATTCAGAGACATAGGGGCTCAGCAAGACACCCCTCCTCAGTAAGTGGAAGACATAGGATATCAATCTCAGGCACACATGGAGCCACTTACATGTGATTATATACACATGCACAAACATGAAAAGAAATTAAAAAGTCCCTCTAAAGTCTTAACAATACAAAACAAATAACCCAAATAAAAAATATAAGTACCTTAACAGACACCTTAGCAATGAAGATGTATCCATGGCAAATGGTCAAATAAAGGGTATTTACCATCAGGTTTAGCAGTGACAAGCTACAGTCACTCAACAATTAGGATTGCAAAAATATGAAGCATGTTAGCATCAGTGCTGATGGAGGTATGGAGTACTCCCCGCTGCCAATAGCAATGCAAGGTAGCATAGCTACTTTGCAGACAGTAGGACACTTTCTTAGGCACAGCAAACTTTTACCCAATCCAGCAATAATGCCTTGGATGCTGCCTTAGAGGAATAAAAATCTATCTACACAAAAGCCTACATATACATGTGTTGCTAGTCATGACAGCCCAAACTTAAAAATTACCAAGATGTTCTACAGTAGGAAAATTAATACACTGGAAATTTCAGGCAATGTAATGTTATTAAACAATAAACACAATGTGCAATTAAGCCATGAAAAGAAATAGCGGGCTCTTAAGTGCATGCTACTTATTAGAAAACAACCTGAAAGTAGCACCTATTGCAGAAATCCAGCTACATATTCCTCCAGAAAAGAAAGAGCTATGGAAACAGTAATGTGATTAGTATCTGCTATGTATCAGGGTGGGTATGAGAGATGAACACCCTCCCTCCCTCCTTCCCTCCTTCCCTCCCTCCCTCCATCTCCATTCTCTTTCTTTCCTCTCAGTTGCCACATTAAGGTTGAGTACATCTATGTTATAATGTCTATCATAGGACATTAAAGCTACAAGAATTCTGAAATTTCTGAATCCACTTTCTTGATTTCTGTCACCAAAGAACATATATGAAGTGATGATGACAATTGCTGCTATTGCTTCTAAAGTTCAATAAAGAATTGAACTTGGAGGATGATCAACATTAGAAAATGCTAACAGGATTAAGAGGGAAATGTAGGGGTATTGTGTTGTTTCATGGTAAATAATTGTCCTACCCACTGGTTTAATAAAAAGCGCTGATGGGCCAAAGGCAGGTAGGAAGTGTGGGCAGGGCTACCAGACTAAAAACTCTGAGAACAGGAAGCACAGAGCAGAAGGCCAGAGAGAAGCCAGAAGAAGCAGAAGACAACTATGTTGCTCTAAAGAAAGGTACCGAGCTGCATGGCTGAACAGGAAGAATCATGGGTTAGATGAAGGGTACAGAGTTAGCGAGTTATATGCCTGGGCCTTAGGCCGATCAGCTTCAAATTAATGAAAGTATCTGTGTGTCTTTGCAGGTCAGTGGGTCTGCGGGTCTTCAGGTCTGTGGGCCTAAACCTTAAGGCAAGGCCCAAAAGTCCAGAACAGAAACCTCCTACTACAGGGAAATTGAAAGCGATGTAGGCAATTCAGCCTGGAGAGGCCTAGCAAAGGCATGCTAGTGTTTACATGTATATGCAATGATCACAAACTTTGCAAATGTTTTTCAAGAATCAGAGTTATGCCAAAATTGTATTTAATCTATGAAGTTCGCATTGGCCCCTTCCTCAGGAGTCACTCTTGTTTACTATGTTTCCCATAATTCTCCATCATATCTTACATTTTAGTCTGCGTCTTTGCCTTTACCTGCAAAGGTATGTGCTGCACAAATCTTGGGGGCATGACAGCAGTATGGCTCAAAAGTCATTTACTAACCGGATCTGTCTGGGAGAGTGGATAGACATGGGAAGCAAATGTGGAGAGCTTTCTAAACTTCCTACATATGGGGAAATTGATAATATTAATAACAGGAAATTAATAATAGGACTCAACTGGTACATGGAGAAAAGAAGAAATGGATGAAGATGGAGTAAGGGGCTGGAGAGATGACTCAGTACTTAAGCGTAGTTCTACTCTTCAGGAGGACAAGGGTTTGGATCCTAGCACCCTCATCTGATGCTTACAGTAACCAAGGGATCCAGCGCCTTCTTTCGGGCACTTACATGTACAGGGCACACTTTCACACAGACACACACACATACATTTTTTAAATGCCTAAAAAGATGGGGTAGATCTCAATGTCCTTTTCCACATTTCCCACATCTCCCTGTGATCTTTTCAGCTTTCCTGCTGCCTTTAACTTCCACTGCTGCTGCCTTCAATGCCCATTGCATTTTCAGCATTGACTTGTGAAGAATGGAACTGGGTTGATCCAGGTCTTTTCCTGACCTGCCAGCCTAGGAGCAAGTGGCCATATTTGCAAAGTTACTCTCTGTTGATCTCAGGTGGCTGTGGCTGAGTGTAAGGCTTGGGCCACATGGTACAAATATAATCAGTTATTCCATAAGGAACAATGGGTTGGCTGTTTCTGTCGGGAGGGTTGTGGATAGCAGTCTTATACATTGTGGCTCAAGCCCACATGGTTATAAATGGTGGGAGGGGATTTTATTTCTACCCTAAGGCCTTTTTACCTGAATGCATGGACCAAAATAATGAATAAATAAGTTGAAATGCTTCATTTTCATTCTTAGAAGGTATAAGATAGCTTTGCCCATATGTAAAGATTTTAGGTATTGTTTATTACACAAAATCAGTAAACACACACACACACACACACACACACACACACACACACACACACACACACACACGACCTTACGCTATAGCCTGGAAATGCTAGCTGAAAGAATAAATTATTTCTCCGACTAAACTCCCTTTCTTTCCCATTGAAACACGAGGAAGTAGACAGACTCCTTAGTAGACAGATAAAGGCCCTAGCTAGTTAAGAATAGTCAAAAATTTCCAAGATGGCTGGTTTCTTCCTCAGCCACCTGACTTGAGACAAAAGCAGGCTCCTTGCTAATGGACTGGTTCAACAAATTCAAGGGAGGCCTGATCAGGACATGGCACACAAAAGTTGCTAACCAAGAAACCATCTATCTGTCTTCAAATTGACCATCCCTAAAGAAAGGGAAGAAGGCTCTTCAGGGGCTTCAAAACTTTGGGCATCCAGATGAGATTGGACTTTTCAGCTTCCTGAGTCACCCCTCTGTTTTGTAAGGGTCTTTTTCTCTGTTTCTGCTGCACAAATGCGTTTCCTCTCCCCCCTCCCCTCATGTCTTTCTTAAGCGCTACATCTGTGTGTGTGTGGGGGTGAGATTTCTCTGCCTGGTACCTGTTGTACTTGAGATGTTCCTTGCCTTTTAAGTCTTTAGCTGACAGAGAAAATGAAGCCAACCAAGCCCTTAGGCTGTATCATTTATGGAATGGGATCAGGATCCACAGAGAGAGACTTTGAGGGAGGCAGAAGGTGCACGAGTTTGCTTCTCTACAAAGCTAATTTTAGAAACTTGAGTTACTTTCACTGTGTCTTAGAAATAAGTCACGGAGGGGATGTCTGGAAATGCAACTGGCGGGAGAGAAGGTAGCTGGAAAGCTTTTTAGATATACTTTTTATTTTTATTTTTTTTTTGCTGTTTGATAGTGATACTACCTATTTCCTACTGAAGATGGAAGATTAGGTACTTAATTCAATATGAAAGAGGGGTGAGAAAGAGAGAGAGGGAGAGAGAACATCTTGGAGGCTATATATATTATTGACATACTAAGATAATGATGCAGGTCCCTACTGCTGCATGTGAGAAACCTGCTTCATTTACTCATTGTTAACTTCAGTTTATGTAAAGCAAGTTTTCTGATCACTTCATCATATCGATTAATATTGTTGATTGTTGTGATCTATTGACTACCACTATAATTTATCATGTGCTGTGCTCCATATGTTTGAAACCTCACAAAGAGCAGACAAGGTGATTCTTTACTATTTTATGAATTAAGAACTGAAGGACCAAAATGTCAAGCAGGTTGCCAGTGTTCTCTATGTAGTAACTGTGGGAGAGGATAATTTTAACCTGTCTCTCTCAAGCTAACACTTGTGTTTCTGATCTTTGCTTTCCAGCCTGGTCATGAATTTCATGGCAGTCTTCTGGAGAGGTAGCTAAAGGTTAACACAGAATATCTGAGGTGATTTAGAAGACTATTTTTTTCCACCACTCACCTCTTTACTTATTTGCTGGTTATCTGCTACAGATGGAGGTTTCATTTTATTGAGCTCAGAAGCCTTTCTTTGACTTCTAGAATGTCTCACAGCATCTCCTAGACAAATCTCTTTTTCTGTGCTTCTATAGTGCTTTGCATGGCCCACTAAATGGATACTATTCATGCATATTCTCTCCTTTGTTGGGTGTAAATTTCATTTTAAAATGCCTCCCAGGTAGACAGGATTTTAAAAGTACAGTTACAAGGTCTTCAGAAATACATTAGTCAACTACTTTAGTCCACAACGGCAGATGGTGTTTTTCTTGGTAAGTCTGAGCTAAAAGGTGAAACAGAGAGAGCAGAGAGGATGGACATTGATTAATCTAATATATTCCTATAAGAAAATGTCCTCTCTACCAATAGCCTTGAGATTCCATTTTCCACTGTGAACCCAGCCTTTCCAGTGCTGGAGTTCATCATTGTGTTTACTACGCTGTTTCTGATCGTAACAGTTGTAAAACAGTTCATTCACAATTATAGACTGAGCTGTGTAATCCAAAGAGATTAAAAGATAAGAAAAAGGGGTGGAGGAAAGAGTGGAGGGAGTTTCAAACCAAAGGGTGGAAGAGGCTGTGGAGGGAGAGAGCAAGGGAGGAAGGTGACTTTAGACTTGACATGTTGACCCCGAGAAATCGCGTCTCTCCCCAATTACACAGAGCAAGAAGCGCTAAAGTTCTGCACTGTCTGAATTCCATGCTGTTATAACAGAGGGGAAATAGCATAATCTAGTTCTCACATAGCACCAGCCAGTATGACAAGAAGAAGACAGTAAGGAGATTGGATTTCTGAGTGGAGATCATGGACACGGACGAGAGAAGTATGCACTATTTCCTCTTCAAGGGGAAACTAAGTAGTTTCTGCCTAGGGCTACGAGCCAATTTTGGATTCTGGGATATGGATGGGGAGAAAATAATGGGCCAAGTACATTATGGTTTTCTTTGATTCTATTTTAAGAGTAAAGCATAGAGGGCATTATGTATCAGGCTGTGTATAATCTTCAAGGTATCCTCTTTTTCTTTTGCTAAGAGCTGTCAATCATCTCTTCTCATTAGGATATTTATGAAGCTGTTGCCTCATTTATTTCTGCAAGCCCTGTCTTCAGAGGGATACTCACAAAACTCGATGGTTCTTGATAATTTCTCAGTAATTATCTCACAGAGGGATGACTTGGCATTTCTCTTGGGGCCTGTGTATGTTTTTAATGAGGATGAATAGTCCCAATAAAACCTTATATTATGTTAACATTTTGGCAATTAGGATCCAAGCTTTCTTTTTACATTCATCTATTTTTTGTCTGATGAATGTATAATCAGAGTTGAATCTGGCATATTTAAGTCTCTTTCTGATTGGGATATTGCTAACCAAACGAAAGAGTTCAAAGTACAAAGAACAATTGACTAGAGAAGAATGAATGAATAGCTAGTCTCAGATCTTATATACATTAGCTGAAAATTGTGTTGCCTGAAATGAGAAAGCTATAGTAGATTCAGCGCTCCTAAATGTTGAGATTCTGCAATCCTATGATGTTAGACCATTATACAGCAATGTTGTAGTGTTCTCTTGCATGATAGCAAATGATCACTAGAAGTTAAAGTATTCTGCAAGATTATTTTGATAAGATTGTATTTATGCTGCATTTTTAGGAATGTCAATTTTTTTGTGACTGTGATAAAGTAAATTTGGAGACCAGCTTTAAATTACTGGATCCAGCTCCTCAGTATTTCCATCTATTTGGAGTTCAGACTACTGTGGAAAGTTTTAATTTTTTTATGAGTAAGACCTAACCTAATATGATAATTATAAATAAATATGAAATTATGTTTTGTAACATATCTAAGTTATAGAAACTATAAGTTTAGATTATATGTGTGGGAAAACTTGAGGAGAATGAGAAAATAAAGCATTGGTTTATTTCTATAGTTTATTAAAGAGTAGGCGTTATTAGTTAAACAAGTGCTGGACACAAGATGAGCACATAAATATCATCCAACAAACAATTAAATCTAATGTAAATTATCACATTCATTGTGCTTGGGGCTGAAAGAACAGGGAAGATGGCTGAGACTGGGTGCACAAGAAGACAGTTCTCAGGTTAAGCAGGGGCATTGGTATTTCTGGCATCTACTAATCACTTTGTTAGTTAAGGAACTATATCCAAATCCTTCTAAAACTTGAGCAACTTACTGAAGATAGAAGAGCTCTGGGATCTCTAATTCCATTTTTCAGCTTTATCATCTGCTGAGGAGTCCAGACCTACTTTGTCATACCCTTGGAAGTTATGATTCCTTATCAACATGAGCGTAATGGAGACCCAGCCGAGGGACTGTCCACCTTTTAGAAAAAAAACTTGGATAGTGATAAAAAAATTAACTTTTGAAGCATGGGCTCAGGTAATCTTATCAGTTATTAGGGCTAAATATTTAATTAGAATGAAGGTTAACTGTGTCAGAATACTCATTAGATCTTTAGACAAACAACTGAACTAGGTGGAAAGAAAGGATCACTTATTTAGTTGGAAAAATTGAATTATGAACATCATTCCCCATGGGGAGACACATTCACTAAATGTTGAACTGATTCATTGTAGAAGGTGGATAGAAATTCTCAGTGTTAGACTTCAGTTCTTTTTCACCTTCCTTAGTTGTTAGCACAGCTGGGTATAATTTTGTAATGGTTACATATCATACTAGTATGGCTCTGGGATGAGAATTAACCATTGAGATGTCATAATATATACTCAATTATTAAATATTACGTAAAAATTCTCTATTTATTTAGGAGAAGATGGAAACCATAAAGATAAGGAGAAAATTGAGCTGCTGAAGTATTTAACTTGAAGCTCACCTTTATGATGTTGTGGGTCAGATATTTAAGTTTTTAATGTAATATCCAGGGGAATATAATGTCATAGTAATAAAAGTTGTGTTAGACATTTTCTTATCACTACAAAAAATATCTAATATTAAGAACTTTAAATGAAGAAATTTATTTTTGTTCATGATTTTGGTCTATGCTGGCTTGCTCCACTGTTATGGACCTGTATGAGGGCAGAACATAACAGTGGTTGGACTGTGGTGTAGTAAAGCAGTCAAGATGCAAAACAGAGAGACAAGAAGGGCCAAGAACAAATAAATCATCTTCTAGCGCATGCCCTAGTGTCCTACTTTTTTTTTTTAACCTGAATCTCACCACCTAATTTCTATCATCTTCCAACAATATCATAAAACCATAAATCTAGTAAATAAGATCAAAACCCTCAGAATGTAACCATTTCTGGGCTGGGGAACAGGTAAGCAAGAACGGGAGAGATATAACATGTGTGCAGAGGAGAATGGTCCCTGGCTGGGGCGAGCTGGGAGGATGGAGTGGTAGGCATCAAGACATCAAGGCGGTAAGATTTGTCAGGTAGAGAACTTAGAACTAACTTTAATTCAAAATAATTCCAAAGTAAAAAGTATCATCTGGTTTGTGACAGACATTCTCCTTGACTTATAATCTTTTTATAGTGAGAAATATATATGAAAAAGCATAAAATAGCAAAACAAAAGACTGTAGTTGAGAACACACTAATATAGAAAGAACAGGTTAAATTCTACAAACCCTATAAAGATCTATTAAGCTCTTAAAAATCAGCATAAAGGCTGTTACTTTCTTAATTTTTTTTTCATAACACATCTCAGTGGACTAACATTTATTTGGAGAGGTTGACAAACTTACTTTTGCTCTAATTTTATTTATTTTTTACTCATTTTAATTTTTGTTCTGTGTGGGGATATTTTCAAACATAATAAAAACAGTCAGAGATATCAGAGGACAGAGCCATCTCTTCCAGTCTTTGTTTTGTTTTTATTTTTTCCAGACAGAGTTTTCTGTGTAACAGCTCTGGCTGTCCTGGATCTTGCTTTGAAGACCAGGCTGGCTTTGAACTCACAGAGATTCTCTTGCTTCTGCTTCCCAAGTGCTGGGACTAACAATGTGAGCCATGGTTTCTTCTGCCTTCTCTGTCTTTCTATGCCTGCCTTAAATACTTTCATCCTTCAGTTAAGGCGTGGCAACACTACTGCCTGCCTGGGAACCTGGAACTCCTTCGTAAACTAAGATGACCTCAAACTCAGATTGGATTAAGGGCATAGGTCACCACTCCCGGGATATCCCTTGTGCTAGGATTAAAGGTGTGAGTTACCACTGTCTGATCTTCCTAGTCTGACTGTGGGTAGATCTCTCTGATATCTCTGACTGTTTTATTATATTTGAAAATATTCCCGCATATCCCCTTTAAAATAGCCCCACAGTTCTGTTTTATTCCTGTGAAACACTAAACACTTTAATTAGAATGTTTATTTATTAAGATTATCTTCTGCTTATATTTCTCCTTTCTAGAGAAAAGGAAAAGGAAGGGTGGATGATAAAATCATTTTCAAGAAGAAAGGGAGAAATTGCCGACATGGAAAAATCATATGTTGCATAGCACATAATGTGAAGTATAACAGTAGAATCTTCTAGAGTAACCGTTGACTCAGGACTGATTAGAATGTGGAAAGAAGTTCCTGGTACTGCCTAGTCCTGAAGTCTGGACCAACAGTCCCAAATAATCACACAAAGTCTTATATTAATTACAAACCTGTGGCTCAGGTGTATTGCTTGCCAGCTCTTTCAACTTCACATATTCTGTTCATCTATGTCTTACCACATGGCTCATGGCTTACTCCATTCCATCTCACTTCATGGGCAGATGGACCTCTCTCCTGACTTCACTCCTCCCTCCTTTATCTGTGCTTGCATTTCTTGCCTGACTATAAGCTGGCTTGTCATAGGCCAAAACATTTTTTTTTTAATTCAGTGATAATTTACAGCATTCAGAAAGACATTCCATGTCACTTGAAAGTCTTCCTGCTTTGGAGAGAGAAAGAACGCTTCTTATGATTTACCGAAGAACATTTGTCCAATCCATTCTTCTTCTTCAGTGGCTGCTGTTGAAACCCTACTTTCTTTAAAAGATATTTATTACCCATTCATAATACATTTTTAAATTCTGAAAGCCAATGTCTAGATTTCTAAGATCATTGGTATCATAGTATCTAGATGCAATTAGTTTTCTATTTTTTTGATATTTCATTAAAAGCATTTCAGTGCCATTTGATTTTTGGAGTATCTTTCTTGGGATCTAAGAAATTCTCTAGTTTTCCTACCTTGTCCTTGAAGAAGGCTGACCTGGCCTTTTTTCTTTCATGTTTTGTTGCTCATTACTAATTAGCCTGATCATCTACTGAACATTCACAGTTTCTTTGTTTTAAAAAGGTGTGATGAAACACATTATAAGGAAATCATTATAATTTAATAACAAAGTAAAACAAAAGCAAATGATTTTTATCTTGCCATATTCTTAAAGATTAACATAAAGATTTTGTTAACTTAAAGATTTTGAACTTTCTTTAAGTCATTTATTTCTCTAAATTCTAAAACTTTCACTTTTCAATTTCAACTCCCCAAGATAAGATACATGATGTCTTACAGGACTGCATTCAAACAATTTCAGAAACTAGAAAAACAAAAGAAAAACCCATATACCAACAGCTATCATCTCTGAATGTAATGATCAAATCATCTACACAATTACTTATAAAATTGAAATGACATTTTGAACTTGTATGCCTATAAAGGAACATAAAATATTAATGCTGTTGGGTGCTCATTTCAAATTATAGCAAACATCCAGTTTTCCTCTAAATTGTTATGTAGAAAATTACAGAATTTTTGGGTCAGTCCATTAGGTCTGTTATCCTTAAAAACACATGGGCCAGGTAACTGAAAATACTTACATCCAACATCACAATCAATGTGTAGCTACATAGTGATGACCTGAATCAGAATCAACTATTTTCATCCCATAGCAATAGGAGAGCATTTTATATCTAGCAACTCTAATTGAGTCTTTAAGAGCTTCAGTATCCAGATAGGATCTCATCAGCACAACACCAAATTGCTCAGACTCTGGGGCGCAATAGGCCAAACATGTTTCAGATGTAAAAGCTCAAGGACAGCCCATGAACACTTTCAACAAGTATATTGCTTGTTACAGTGACAATTGAATTGCATCATATAGATATATATCATTAAAAAATAAAGTGAAAAGGCAGAGGAACAGGGGATATATGGAATTGAAGATACTCAGGCTGCTGTGAGGTAAGCCCACCAGATACCACCACATGAATTCTCTTAAAGCTAAAAAGAAAGTCTTTATTGCTGGCCAATGACTGCACAGGGAACTTGCCCAAATCATGCAGCCCCAAGCCTTATGGATTTTTGCCTTTAATGGTGAAAAACCATATCTTGGTTGGCTTACTACCATTAGCAAGAGGTGTATCTACGTAAGTCAGAAAGCAAGGTTAGTACACATAGGGACTTCTTACTCAGGGGCTTTCCTAGAAGATAGGCTAGGTATTTGTTTCCATGTTGCTAGGTGTTGGGGCCTATGTGCTTGGTTTTAAGGTCAAAATGGTGCCAATTGTAGAAAGGTATGGGAGCATGTTATAAGGCATCTGGATATAGCATGTAAACTCATTTATCCTATAATACATAAATGTAGTTTTTATTTTTTTGTCTCCTCATTCTCTTACTAGCCTGCTATTGACAGTTGAAATGCTATATATTGAAGTAGTTTTCTGGCTAGCTAATAGAAAATCTAACTGAACTTGGTTAAAATATATTTTCCCATGTAGATAATAGATGGTAGGACTTGGGTTGGAGGTTCACAAGTCAGCTGTGTAATCAAGACAGAGTTTCTGTCAGCCTTCTGTTCTGCTTCTCTCAGAGGTCACGTAGTATCGTGTTTATCTCTGATAATTGGTGTGAAAGTTTACCTTTGAAATGTTTCCTGTTATAACCTAGCTACTATATGAAAGAGAATAAAACACTACACACGTGTATGGAAACCCAGGCAGGCCAGAGAAGCCAAATGTGGTGTTCTAGCCAATAGTTTGAGTTTCAGCTGGCACCTAGCACCAACAACTGGACTGAATGAGCTTTCAGTAGAGTTCAAATGCTGGCCATGGGGTCTTCCAGTTGACATTTCAGATATGGTGGAGAAGAGTCCAGCCATCCTGGTTTTGCTGTGTTAAATTTCATGTTCATGGAATTTGAAGGAATGACAGTTCTTATTTTAGAACAATAGAATTTAGGAACAATTTATTATGTTGCAATAGATAACTATTTTGTGTGTGTGTTCTACCAGTTTTGCAAAATGTGTGACTGATCTAGAGATAAAATTAAAATGAGCTAACTCATTATATATGAGAATATAAATACATAAACACAGGCTCTAAGAAGTCAAGTCTGACATGATTTACACTGAGATATAAATAGTTAACAGATCAAATAAAGAAAATTTAGATTTAATCTCCAATTGGTAAGAGTAATAATCTTTCTCTTCTGTGGTATTGGACCAACTTGGTCTTATTTCTATTCTTAGAACAAAAATAGTTGTCAGAAAAAGCCACACAATGATGCTTCATTTATACGTGACACATGAACTCTTCATCTTTTTGGAGGCCAGTGGATAATTAAGTCACTGTCTGCTCTACTTTGTACAGTCCTTTAATATTACAAATCTTGGTGGGTTCTGGTAGGGTGGGTTGAAATCACATTTAAAGAATGTGTGGTGGGGTATTAGTTCCTCTTTATTTCTTCAATGAAAGGTGTCTCTCGTATATCCTAAAGCTTTCTGCAAATATGAAAAATATCTTAGATGTTTGCAGGGCAAATGTGAGAATCTTTGATACAGAAAAAGGAAGACAAAAGGCAAATAGTAAATGATTCCCCAAATTCATACTATGTGCTGGGCAACTTTATGGTACTCTGCTATTTCCCATGTCAAATGCATTGAAGAAAAGATCTATATAGTCCTGTGTATTTACCCAGTCAGAATTATGTTTTTAATTTTAAATGGGCTTGTCTGATTTTGTTGGTTGTAGATTACTAAAAAGTTAACCGAATTACTCGTATAGGGACCCCACACTGCACATTTATATAAAGCAGTACTTGAATGAGGTCACTTGACATAGACATGATAAAGACACTCAGAGTGACAGCTAAAGATGAGGAAGTCTATATTGTTATGAAAATATATAAACATTCACACATGCTCTAGGGAGAAGTCATGATGCTTTACATTCGGGTCCCTATTAAGTCTCAAATTACTCCTTGTTAATGAACATCCAGCATCCTTTTAGCTGAGAGAGCTGCACTTATTCTGATTCTCTTTGTCTTTTCTCAGTTTCTTCTCATCATCTCCTGCGTGTGCCACATTGCTCTCCACATGCACTGACACTGTATTGTGTGACGATAATCTTACTGTTTTTTAAGACAGCATGATTCAGTCTTTACACACTTCCTTAGAAAAGTTGAACTACAAATAGTCTAGAGTTTTTCTGTATAAAGTACCAAGACAGTGGGAGCTTATACATTTGTATCCTCTGTCTACCTCAGGCTGTTCATGCGCTACACCTTCAAACTACTCACCTTTGTATTTGGTGTGCCCTACAGTGATGAGAAAGGTTACATTTTGATTTATGTAATGCAGAAAATCACCCCAACTGTAATATTAGCTGGATTTTTTTAAAAAAATTGGACAGAAATGTATTTATTGTTAGGTTATAGTACTTCCTGGTGCCATTGTGAAGCATCCTCACTGGGAACAGGTGTTTACGGGTTATTAAGCTGTGAGAATAGAAGCCATAAGCAGCTGAGCAGAACAAGAGTAGTTATAAAAACTTAGCATTTATATTTTAGCATTTTAACAAACCAATCAAAATAATCTCCTAGGGGCACTCAATTGATTTGCTACCTCCAAACAGTAGATCCCCCCCCCCCCCAGGCTGTTATGTACCCTCTGTCAGTCATTATAGCCTGAATGGACAAATTGAGACTAGAGAAACTCCAAAGTGCTTGCTATTATAATTTGATAAAATAAGCTATTTACATGATCTGTGAAAGTTGTGACACTAAACTTTACTTTGTTAAATGCTCTTTGAATTAAATATAAAGATAATATGAGCTTGGTTTCTCTCTGTAGGCCACACTTGAGTAAAGACTACGCCAGGGACATGCCATTTATGTTGATCAACCATGACCATCCCTAGGCCTAGAAGCCTATAATTTCATAAATAAAAATGTATTGGAATGTAGTACCACTTGACTAATTATTGTCTGTAGCTGATTTTGTACCAATGGCAAAGTTAAGTGTGTGTGGCAGATAAGTTGGAAGATAAAACAGAAAGCCTACTATTTGAATTTCAGATAAACAATATAACCAAGACATATTTATACTATAAAGTATTCAATATTTATTTGCAGTCAGAATGCAACTATAACATTTATATTTTTATTTGCTAATTCTAGGAATACTAGATGGAACAACCTAGTACACAAAGCCTAATGTATTTGTTACTCAACTTTTGCTAACTACTTACATGAAAAAAATATAAACTAATATAAAAAAGCATTTCTCAGTTTTAAGTCTACTTTAAGTACTGATTTGATGTTGAATCCTCAATCAGTCCATGGTTCATCTCTGCAAGGTAATCTTTTAATAGTCACATGTTCCACAGGGTTATATGAAGATGTTTGGCACATTAAGGAGAAAACCCCTTAAAGAGAAAGACAGACAGAAAGGAGAATGTTTTTATATACTTCCTGTATCATGCTACGAATTCTAATATGGATCCTAGCCTCTATATTCTGGGTACAGAGCGAGAGAAATAATAACACCACATTTATATCAGTAGAAGGGAGAGTGTTATGTCCACATGTTGCTCATAAAAGTCAATTGACTGAATAGAAATTAAACAAAACACTAGGAAGATAGCTTTATATTTTTTTTGGCAACAACTTTATGCTGGGCAATATTTTTATAATGATTAGGAAGAATGTAATATGTTTCTCTTTGAAGAAATCACTGTTTTGGGATCATATATGAAAGCAATAAGTTTAATTTTCCATCTTGAATTAGTGAGAGCTGAGGCTATATTTCCAAGGCCTCATCGCATAAGAATTCACTTCTGTATGGAGGCAGAGGGAAGCAGTTTGAACCAAAGAAAAAAGGGAGCAGACTGCTGGTTTATTTGCCCTTTTTAAGGAATTTTTCTAATCTACCTGACATCCTGCTACAAAACATTTGACAAGTAATTTGCCTGATTATCACTATAGAGCGCATTAGAAATTGAGACTGAGTTTCACTGTCAAAATCTGCCCTAACTGGAACTGGTCAGATTTTGAATATTCTTTCTTGTTCTTCCTTGACACTTCACACATAGTTATAATAAGGCCCAAGAATTTGTTGCTCATTTCTTTTCTCAGTGGGTGGTGATTATGTTTATCTGAAATGTTTTTAATTATTTCAGTGTTCACAGCATGTAATTTTGTATGTACAGGCTCTAGATAGATGCTGATTAAGTGCCCTCAATACATACAGACCTAATAGAAACACTTTTCTGTCCTGAGATTTGGTTTTTCTTCACTTCAAGTCATTTTTTATCCTGACATAATTTTGCAGAGGTTCAATTATAACTTGCTATAGGACATTTACTTGGGATTGTAATTTGATTTATAATTCTTATGCCTCTTTTTTTTTCACTTTTCTTGTTCTATCTGGTCTACCACTATGGATTTTTTTTTCTATTCTTTTCTCAAATGTTAACAATTCCAGTTTGAGAATTCTAAGTGCTGTTTTCAAAATCTAGTCCAGGCTATTTCTACCTAGAAGTTAGACTAAATAGTTGACTGGGAAGAAATAGACAGTTGAATTATTAATGCTAGCTTGCATCTTAACTGCCTGGATCAACTTTGGTAGTCATTTAGCTCTATGAAAACCAATTTCCTCCATATAACATGAGACAGTGTTTTTAGCAATTATTTATAAATCATGTACAGTGAAGCTCTATAAAACCTGAAAACTCACCAAAGGCATGTTAAATATTTAGCATTGGCTGTATGGTACTTATACATACAAAGGTTGTGAGGATGTTGAACTTAAAGAATTTTGATAAAAGATACATTAGAGTTTTCCTTAGAAGTTCTTATGGGCTGAAAAACAGAGGATTTGCTTAGAAGGACATGTTTTTGAGCTTTGCTATATCATATCTACTGGTGATGAATTAGGTCATGTTATCTTGGAAGTATCATGGAGGTTGATGCAAACCATGTAGTCAGTTCTTCTGGGAATCCTTTGTGTTACTGCTTAGGCCAAATTTTTTAGGATGCTCTGTCCTCAGCATCTAGTCATTGCTTTCCTGAGTTTTCTTATCTAGAACAGACTGTCAATCATCTTGGGACACCGTGATCCTCTTTATAACATCTTCCAAAGCCCAGCACTAAGGCCAAAAGATGCTAGAATGAGAACATAGGATCCACTTGGCAGGGAATCCATGTTTCCAGAGCAGGGTTCCTAAAGCTACCCTTCCTTAAAATCAAGATGTGTGGTCTGACCTGAAGCCAACTTGGCACCACAGCATTCAAAAAATTGGCATCCTGAAACTATTACTGGGAATATGATAGTATGTCTTGACATCAATTGTGTTAAAATGTAACATTTGTTTTTATGGAGCATTTTTTTGACCCTGCTTCCTGATTATGTTTTTTTCTTTGAAGAAGTGGAAGAGAAAACCTTATACACCAGGCTGACTTTTAATATTTCCCAGTATGGTTCTGACCCTTTGCATATCTGGCCTTTATTATGAGGCTAACCGCCCACACACTAAATTCATGACCTCAGGAAATCAGGTCACAGATCCAATTTCATGTTCATAGGTTTATAATTCTGCTTTTCTTGCATGCTTGCTACCATGATGCTAGCACAGCATCATTTCAAGTTTTTGATGTTCTCATTGAAATTTCAAAACATGTCTGGCCTAAATATTATTTCAGATTGGAGTATCTGTGGAATTTCCTGACCAAAACATAGACCCAGAGCTAGGTCTATTTTATGAAAACGCATTTCCCCAATACTAGGTTATTGTGGTGACCATTGAAGTAGAGAGCTAATATAGAGGGCAGATGCAGAGTAAAAGGCTTCTGAGACATTTTGAGAGAAAATTGAAGTATGGAATAAGCTTGGGAAACTTGAAAGTTATTTTATTTATATCTGCAACATGAAAACAGATTTATCATGCAAGAAAAGCTGTAGTTTTCCACCAGGAGTGAGGTTTGAGACTTTTTAAATTTTCTGCTATGCAGAGTAAGATGTGACTTCTGTTTGGTAGAACAAGCCAGGGATGCTGCTGAACATCTCACAGTGTACCCAGTATAGAACCTACAACACAGAAATCTGTGACCCCAAGCACCAGTAGTCAGACTACTGTGAAAACCTGTGGGAAGAGATGCTGCCAAATGCTCCCTAAGCTAGGAAAGCTGTATCTCCTCATGTGTGTTTGAAAGGGTTTGAAAGGGGATGAGTAGAAACTGGATAGATGACTTGTGCGTTCCTATCAGGATACGTCAGTACCTGAGTTATTGTGGGAGGAAGAGAGAAAGCAGTGAGATGGAAAATGTGTTTTGGGTAAGAAATGTTGGGACTTGTCAGTGATTGAATGTATGTTTTGAGAAAAGAAGTAAATCAAGTTGTACATGCACATTTCTGGACTGAGAGTCCCAGGGCCCTAATGAGGTGAGGAAAATGGGCAACAGCTGCATTTAGGAGCTATGAATTTAGTTTCACTGAATCTGTATGAAGTGCAAATGAAATAGGCAGATGATATATATATATATATATATACATATATACACACACATATATATGTATGTATATATATATGTATATGTGTGTGTGTGTGTGTGTGTGTGTGTGTGTGTGTGTGTGATGGAACGTCAGAATAGATTGTGTCTCCACAAAACACGTTCTGTGTTGTGGAAGAAGATACAGCTTGCAAGGCAGTTGCCATGAGGACAAGATGGTTTGCAATGCTCTGCTTTGTTAAGTTTGAATGTTTCACTTCTCTCTGAAAATTAGTTCCCTGTGCATGAAAGAAAGCTCCTAAATTGGACAAGGCTTTCAATAATTTTCTAAACAAATCCTTTATTGTTTTTCTCTTGTCAACCCTATCATTTAAACAATTCTAACCCATTCTGTTTGTTATATACCAATTTCATCTATGTCATCAATGCTTTCACATTGTGATGTTGGCCCAGATTTTAAAGGTATGATAAATATGGTTGTGGACTATGTCAGCGTAGGAGTCTAGAAATGAAACTTAAATGATCACTGAACGTACTGAAACGCATTGAAATGTTTCTTCTCCCTAATGAGTCTCTGCTCCTTCTGTATCTTGTGAAGGTGTGACCCTCTGAGTATAATTAGTGTTGCTTGCATGAACATGGGTATGAGGTTATTTAATAGAGTATGGGCAAGCTGTCAATGGTTGTACCCCTGAACTCTGTCCTCAGCTACCTGTCAATAGTTCTCCACTAGCCTTTTTTTCCTTCATGACAAAATGCTGATGGGTCCAATTTTGTGAATTGCATTGAATTAATTAATTAAATTAAATTAATTAAAATGAGTTCAATGACAATGCAATATCTAGAAGGCATCTTTTTGTAACACACACACACACACACACACACACACACACACACACACACACACACACACTCCTCTCCATCTTATGGCTCTTCCATTTTTTTCTGCCTCTTTTTTCTTGATGTGGAGAATTGGGGTGGGTGGTATAAATGACCCATTTTTGGCTAAACACTACATTATTGCTTATTCTTCATATTTTGACCAATTATGAGTCTCTTTGCTAAATACTATCATTGCAATGAGAAGCTTCTCTGATGAAGGCTGAGAACAGAACTAATCTAATAATCTATGAGTATAAATACAAGTGTCTAGATGACAGTTTGGCCACATGTTCATTTAACAAAATAACGGAAGCTCCCCTCTACCCTGTTAGGTCTTATAATCTTGATGGTTACCATCTTTTAACCAGGTTATAGTACCAGACATGCATACCCTACTGTGGAATGAGCCTTGAATCTAATCATAAAGTTATAGGTTGCCCTCATAATATTCATGACAATAATGTACCAATAGACTCATCTGGTAAGTATGTTACCATTATTGTAGCTTGTAGGGTAAACTGGGTAAAACTATTAATAACTTTCCCTCCCAGTAGTTTGCATAGAACCTTTTGTCACCACGAAAGCTAAGTAGCAAGAAGAATACTTCAGTTCAGCTCTAGGTTTATTTCTCAAGGCTGTGGGGGTAAGGTATCCCTATAGTATAGGGATATAGGAGTATAGGGTATCTTCAACCATAAAATCCTGAGGGCAGCCAAGAGAAATGGCAATCACCTATATTGGTTTGGAATCTTTTGGAGCTTCCTTGATCAGTAACTTACAGGTTACGTCACACTTGGTACTTGACATTTGTTTAATAACATAGTTTCTTGGAAAAACCACTATTTACCTATGTTGAATATCTTCATTCAAACCCTTTTTAAAAAATTATGTTTTGAGAAGCTTATTAAATCTGAGTTTACTTTTAAATATGAAGTTTATTGTATATAAAATTTATTTACTCAATTTGGGTCTAAGATCTCCTAATTTATCCATATGAATGGGCTTCTCACTAAGACCCACAACTATTTCTGAGACTTGTGAGGCTTGGAAGACTCAGTAGTGAGAACAAGCACTCTTGTTATCTTGACAGCCCTGCCTGTCTGTATAGGATCTGTGTATTCCACTGGTCCGTCCCTAGTCGGTGAACCTCCACTGGGTTTCCTTCCAAAGATGTGTGGTACTAACGGGCCACAGCACAAAACACCCAACACCTTTATTACCATGATGATCTGTCTCAGATACCTCATGGAGCCCACTGACCAAGCAGATACTCAGGCCCCATCTACCTCCACCGAGTCAAATTTTGTATTATTATAATCAATCTCAGTAAATTATGTGTATATTTTAATACAGTAGAATTAATGGTTAAACTGTGGTAGGCTCTATTTGACTATTTTCCAAAAGTCTTTCACCCAGTGTTCATTGAGGGAAGGGGTTTACTTTCATTGCATCCCCTCTAGAGTCTCTCTTTATTCCTTCCCAGAAAGACCAGGATAACTGGGTCAGAGGACTTAGGAAATGAGCCTTGAACAATGTTCTCTTTCACTATGAGGGATAGTTGTATGAATGATGAGCTATTTTAGTATTTTGTGTATTTTATATTTTCCTCCACTAACCGAGGATCCTGGGTGCATGACTGTCCTAGCAAACTAATGGATGGCAACTAATAGCTTGTGTGATTTAATTTGAAAAGCCACAGGGAGCATAGCAGTCATAAATTAAACATGAAAAGAAAGCTTTCAGATAGGTACACTGAGAGCAACAGGAAGCTGATGATAACAGACAAATGGCCTCAAATATAACAATTTATGCCATTTTATGTGGGTGAAAATAGCCCAGTGAGTCCCCAAAGGATCTGAGGCTCTCTGTACTACAAAGTACACAGTACATGGTGATAACAAGGGTGGCTGAGTCATAAAAGAACAGCTGAGATACCTATAGCATGCTGATTAGGAAGGCAAGGAATCTTGAAATAATAGGTTTAGATGATTTTCAATAAGCACGATGCCAATAAAACACAATTTAGAGGATATATATAATTTTAGCACCATGGAAAACAGTTTTCTAATGACTCATCTTTCAGGCTTCCTGGGAGAAAGGGTACAGTAGAAACCGTCCTTTGCCACATTAGTGGGGTCTGTCTCTCCCACACTGTTAAAGAATCTTCCAGAGGTACCACTTGATTATTCTTTTGTTGTTGCGATTAATATTGACAGATGGAGCCCATCCAATTTACTGTTTCAAGAACCTGAGAGTAGGCAGCAGTCTTTAGTTGTTGGAAATCCATGTAGAAAAAATCCATGTAGAAACAGGTCTGGGGCAGCTAAGGTTTACTAAAGCCAGAAAAGTTAGCCACAGGGAGACTGTAAAAAAGAAGGCTCTTGGGCCCATGAACCTGGGCAGCAGAATTTCTTTTCTTCCTTTTGAGGTTCTGCTTCTTCTAGAGTCATTGAGTATCATGCATCCTTCTGAATAATCCCCATTATTCTGGTTAAGCTGATTCCAATAGTAGCTATTTCTGAGACAAGTTGTCTCTTTTTGAAGATTTGTGATGTCTTCTACTAAAATTCATGGTGATCCTTATTATCTACCAGCAACGTGAGACAAAGCAAGAACTACAGAACAGGAAGCTTCATTACAGCCATCAGGGCCAGAGTGTCAGCAGAAGGGATAAGACATTCAGATGATGAGAGAACAGACCATGGATATTGGGCTGCTGTCTGTGGCAATAGTTGAGGGCCTTAGATGGGTAAGTAGAACATGAAATAGGCCTGGGCTGAGACTGATGAAGCTGAGGTAGGTTTGGAACTAGAACTTATAAATTTGATCTTATGATCTGGTATAGCACAAGAAGGTTTCCCTGGACAACAAAAGGGACACAGTTTGCCCTTGGTCAGAAAAACTCTCCTACTTATGTTTAGAAATAAGAGATCCTTAGGCACTGGTAGTCACTGCCAAGCCCTGCACCTTCCCATGCCTACCTGAAACATCAGGCGTTGTGCCTTCTGCTTTCCTGCTTAGGCATTCCTTACGGAGAACAGGTATTTTCTTTTCAGGTTAGCTGTAAAGAACCATTCATTAGAACCTATTCTGTAAGTTTGAAAAATAGGCATAACTTGTTTCTATATCTTTTCCCAGTTGGACACATTTGTGGTTCATTCCCATCCATCTGATCTCATGGTTCAATCTCTTTCCCTCACGCCAGAGCTTAAGGTGATGAGCCATTCATTTTTAAAACCTGGAATTGTACCAAGTAAATTCTGAATAATTATTAAGAATCCTTTTAAGTATTCCCTAAATCGAGACTGTAATTCTTAGGTATTTCCCCTGATCATATTATGTTACACAGAGATGGAATGTGTAAGGTCTTGGTGGTGGTAATATGTGTGTATGTGGTGGGGTATAATATTCAGAGAATTTTAGAGGGTGCATTTTACAAAAATTCTCAAAATTTAAAATTTAGGAAATTAGATATTGTCAATGATCATTGTTATGACATTTATTATGAGGTAGAAGAGTTTTAGCTTTCTAATATTTATTCAAATACTTTATGATTTATTTCTGCCTGGCAATTTTTTACTTAATACATTACTCTGATTTTCATGTGTTAACAAATTAGATTTTGACAAATTTATATGACATCTTCTTTTTGGAAGCATGTAATTTTTGAAACTCTTCAGAGTATCTTTGTCATGTTTTATGTATCAATATCAAACATCCACATAAAAGAGATAATTACTTCTCATCTCCTTTATTGGAATGGTGTATTATTTCTTAACATGTACTGCAAAAATATCTACGCATATACCTAAGTGCCAGTTATAGTAACACTGTGAATAGAAGCCTGGATGGATAAGTATGAGGGATCTGCTTCTGTTGGTTTTGGGAGGGGGGTTGCTTGTTTTGCAGGATCAGTTCTTCCAGAAACAGCTTGGAAACAGGTAGTTTCTAAAGAAAGCATTATTGCAGATGTATAATGCAATTGACAAACAAGCCAAGGAGAAGAGAGAGGCCAGCTAAGCATGCAATATCAGACAAGGTCAACACATTCTAAACCTGCCAGTTTCCAAGAATAAAGTCAACAAAAAGATTCTGTTGTGGGATTCAGGTGTCAGCTGATAAGGTCAAAAGACACTTATCCAGGGTACCGGGACCCTGAAGGGGGCAGGGAAAGCCCATTGAAAAGGGGCTTCTGGAACACGAGAGGTGCTCTTCCTGGTTCCTGGCTGTTGGAGAGAGGATCGGAATCCATCCTCCGTCCATCCATCGCTCGTCCACCGTTCCAGACTCCAGTCCCTGTTCAGGTGCTACTGTAATCTGTTACCTGTACCGTGAGTGTTGGTTTATATTTTAATAAATATCTATCTGGTATTGGTGCCTTCTAAGTAAACTCCGCCTACAAGATTCCATAAGGAAGCTCTGTAAGGAATCAAAATCTGGCTCTTGCATGTCCAGAGCTGAAATGTGGACAGTATGATGGTAGGTAATGGAAGAAAAACTCCTACTTAAAAATGTCAAAGTACAAAGCCTAGAAAACAATACAGACAATGGGGCGCACATATAATCCCAGCACCCAGGAAAACCAGAAGTTAAAGGCCACCCTCTATTGCACTGTGAGACTTTGTCTCACATGTAAGTGGGAATAAAACAGGAAAAAAGAAAGAAACAGAAGAAAAACACATAATTTTCCATTAATGCTTTCCAGTGGACACATATAATAACATATTGTGTCTATGAAACAGGAGCAGTAGATAATAAAAAAGAGAGAACATTTTTAATTAAAAAGGTGTGAGGTGAGCACAGCAATGGTTGTATCAACTCTGAAAAGCTTGTCCCAGATGGTGCTGAATGGTTGAGGACATTTCCAGATCCCAGCAGTGCCTTGCCCAGTGCGAAATTTCTCTGTGACCCTCTCCTAGGATCCCTTATCACTGCACCTTGCTCATCCGGTCTCTTCTGGATGTTTGCCTTTACCAAGTAAAATTTTCTCCCCCTGCCCCCCCCCCAAAAAAAAGATGTGGTGGGATGATTCAATAGTTCAGTGCTGGAAGATGGTGTAAGAATTAGAGAAATCATGAGAATGGGAGGATTGATTAATTTTGGTTACAATATAAATACTTAGAATTAAAAAGTGTTCTGGAAGAAAAAAGGAAACATTTAAAGAAGTAATTTAAATGATTTCGAAGAGTGGACAAGAGTAAACCTTCACATTCAAATGGCTTGATAATATACTCACCCTAAAAAACAAAGTTTAGTTCATAACCAAGCATATAATTATAAAATTTTAGAAATTGTGAGATAGTCTTTTTAATATATATAAAATAGAAAAAAAAGAAAAGTTACACTTACAAGATAATGTGTGCTGGATGGGATGGAGAGAGATAAAATTACCAAATAGGCTACAGAAGGAGTCTCTCTCTCTCTCTCTCCCTCCCCCTCTCTCTCTCTCTTTGTGTGTGTGTGTGTGTGTGTGTGTGTGTGTGTGTGAATCTTTGTAGTGTGTATGCACGTGGTAGCAGTATGTGCCTCTGTGGGATTACATACATGTACATATGCACATATACACATGGACACTAAAGGATTTCCAGTATGTTCTGTCACTCTGTGTTTTATTCTCTTGAGACATGGTTTTGCAGCTCAGCTAGCTGACCAGAGAATTCCAAGAGCTTGCCTATTGTCTTAGTCAGTGTTCCATTGCTGTGGAGAGACACTATGACCATGGTTAACTCTTACAAAAGGAAGTATTTAATTGGGGCTGGCTTACAGTTCAGAGGTTTAGTTCACTATAGTCATGGCTGGGAGCATGGCAGCATGTAGGTACTAGAGAAGGAACTGAGAAAGAGAGAGACACTGAGCCTAGATGGAGCATTTGAAACATCAAAGGCCACCCACCCTCAGTGACACATTTGTCTAACAAGGACACACCTACTTCAGCAAGGCCTTACCTCCTAATAGTGCCACTCCTTGGTGACTAAGCATTAAACCCCATGAGCCTGGGGGGCATTCTTATTCAAAGCAAGACAGCAATGTCTACCATCAAATGCTGAACTTACAGGCACATACAGCTGTGTTTGACTTTTACGTGGGTACTGGAGATTCAAACTCAGACCCTCATATTTGCATGATATATTCTCTTATCCAATCAGTGATGTCCTCGGCCTCAGAATCCATCCGTTTGCCAGTGGTACTGTGTTCTAGTGCATTTAATACTGGTGCATATGGAAATCTGGGACTTTAAGCATGCTTTGTCATAGCAGAACATTATATATGACGGTGTCATGAATGCATGAATAATTCTTATGCCCCAAGTTAATCTTAGCAATGACATACCTCTAAGTTATTTTTCACATCTCCAGGACACACAGTTGTCATACACAACATTCGCTTCTGCTGGATTTCCTGTAGGACTTCCCTCACAGGCTTTGATGCCCACTTTTAGTTAGAGACTACAAGACTGCATATCCCTAGCTCTATTGTGCTGATTGAGGTACAGTTATTAGGGTTCTTTGAAATGTGCTTCTGGAAGACATTGGTTGTGAAAGACAATGGACAGGTGTGTGTGCTTCAGAACTTAGAACAGACTGGAAGAAGAACTCCATAATAGGGAGAGAGGGAGTGAGCAGCCAGGTTGAAGTAGAGAAGTAGCTATCTTTTTAACCTCTCCTGTTCCCTCTGCTTTTAAATTCTATGAGATTTCCCCCCTTTTCCCTCATTCCACTGTATTCTGTGCATGGGAGACAGAGCTGGGGTCATGTTCTCTCTTCTCTTATTGTGTTTGAGATGAGGTAGTACCAGTATGTATGAAGAAAGAGTTAAACCCTGAGACCTGGCAAGAGAAGAATTGTAATGTAGGTGTTGGGTAGCCGGATGTGGGAGAAACTGCACCCCTCCACCTCTCTCTAATACAAATATGCTCATTAGCAGCGGAGGATAACTGCTGAACCACTGTCTGTATGACGCACAAGCGGGTAGATTGCCCTGCAGCCTGGCAACCATGATAGAGCAAAGGCTCTTTTCTGGCTTTAGCTGTGAAACTGGGCCAGGCATTCTTAAATAAGCATGTAAACAGAGAAGGTGCAGGAGACTTGAGTCTGGTTTCCACTTTAGTCACAGATGACTAGATGCCTTCTGTCTTCTTTAGCTATGGCATCCTGTGAAACCCCACCTGGGTAAAGCTATTCCTCTAAAATAGTGGACAAAATACAGAAATCAAGTGTCAAATTCTCAGGAAGCTTCTAATTCTGGTTGCTTAAGACGTCTTCTTTTTTTTTTTTTTCCTTTTTTCCAGAAATTTAACTTCACAACCCATTAAAATGTTAAACTCTGTTCTATTTCATGAAATATACCTTATTTCCTTCCCAGGGCTCCACTTCTGGCTTCATTTATGTATGAAGTCTGTGAAGACTTAAGCTTTATGCCTTAAGCACCTGGTGCTACAGGGTAGAAGGCTGCTCCCATGACAACCATTCCTTGTTCCTGCTCAGCTTTTGCCAACATCCAGAGCAATTGCATAGAAAGAATGGGCTGGAACTGGGAGGAAATACAAGGTCATGTATGGGGATTATGTTACATTGTAAATAATTGTCTCACCTACTAGTTTAATAGAAGTGCTGATTGGCCAAAGGCAGACAGGAAGTGTGGGTGGGGCTACCAGACTAAGAAACCTCTGGGAACAGGAAGAACAGAGCAAAATGCCACAGAGACTTCAGAGTTGCCAGACAAGCCGGAAGATGCAGAGGACAACTATGCTGCTCTGAGAAAAGGTACTGAACCTCATGACTGAACAGAATAAGAATCATGGGTTAGTTTCAGAGCAAGAGTTTGCAAGTTATATGCCTGGGTTTTAGGCCAATCAGCATAAAATTAATGTAAATATCTGTGTGGGACTGCAGGTCTGTGGGTCTGTGAGTCTGCGGATCTGTGGATCCAAACCTTGAGGCTAGGCCTGAAAGTCCGGGACAGAAACCTAATACAACAAGATCCCTTTCCTTTAATGGGCTTCAGGGAGTTTCAATGTATGTTGTTAGATGTTGGCAATAACAATAACAATTAGAAATCTTCAAGGGCTGAGTTTTTCTGTATAGTGATTTCCTGTAGGCATGTCTTTCTAGGTGTTTAAAGGCAAGAATGTGTCACCTCAGCGGTGTCTCACCTCCTTCCTTTGTGATACTGTACTTTGCCATGCATGTTACATGACATAACATCCCTTTCAAAAAGCGAGGACAAATAGTCATGTGTCTTACTTCTAAAGAGGCACAAATAATCATTTTGTGTATCCCAAGAATCTACTTGGTTACCTTAAATTTTAGAGGTAATATATTAAATACTGAGGGCTTGGAAATGATCTGATTTAATGTAGAAGCTTCCAGGTTTAAGCAGGATTCAGAAGGAAGGGGTCCTGTAGATAGTGTAAGTCAACAGTTCTGTCTATTTGACAATATGTACAGAAGATCCTGTATTAAAGAGGTCAGTGGAGAAATGGATAAGTGGGACTTATGGTGGGGTCCAGTGGGATCTTATCACAGAACCATGTCATCTGTTGAAGAGGGGTTCTTTATTGTCAGGCACGATGAAGCGCCTTGGTAAAAAAGGAGTGACTGAAGGCAGGACATTCAGTGACTATGGCTCAGAGTTTCCATGTGAGCTGAATACTGACAGACTCACAAAATAATAGGGTTAGCAAATCCCAGCAACAACTTTCTGGAAGATAAGGATGAACAAGAGTAGAGAGAGAGAGAGCATAACGTCATGAGCAGTTAACCTGGGCCCTTCATTCTTAGGCATGGCTGACCTGACTGTGTATGTATGCCTTTCAGCATGTGGGTCTTGGGGGCTGAAAGTTCTTTTGTGTAAAGCCATGAAAATAACCAAGATTAACCTGGGTTCCAGAGAGGTAAACTTGATATGTAGGTTCAGGAGGCCAATGCCAACTACTATGCCTCATCTCACTGTAGGAGGAACCTGAAAGTGGCAAATGCTAATCTCATTTTTGGCTCCTACATGTTCCAGTTATTTTCTGAATCACTGTTTTCTACATGCTAATAGGAGCCTATGCATCAGCGGTTGGGCTTTGGACCAGCATTGCCTAGGAAACAGAGCAGTTCAGACCTCTAGACTTTCTTCTGGAAATTTTACCCTGAGCATATAATGGTCATAAGGACAGTTCCATGAGCTTCAGTGCACTAAAACTACATGAAACATTGATCTATTTAGTGTTACGTCTCAAAGTAGTTATTGAGACTTTAGAAGTAGGGAGGAGAGGCAAGCTTAGATATTCTTTCTGAATTTTATAGCAGTTTTAGGCAACTGAGAAACTTTCAGCTGCCAGTCTCATGAGCAGATATTCTGGGAATCCTATTTTAGGAGCAGCCTTGTAATGTGGGCAAGCCACGTTGTATGACATTGGGTTTTTTCTTTTGTTTGTTTGTTTTTATTTTTTATTTTTTTTTGTTTTTTACTGTGCCATAGGAATCAGAACAAATAATTCCTCTCAGTATGTATGAGTGGGCTTTTATTCAGGCCAATACTGACTCCTAAAAGACATTCAAGGGCTAAACCTGCCATTTAATAAGAAACTCTAGAGATTAAAACACAGTTGCAATTAGAAAATATGCCTGGACTCCAAGTCTCCAACATAAGTTTAACTTGAATTAAAATGTATGTTTTTTATATAAAGGGATAGGTAAGTTTTGCATATGAGGGGAGCTGAAAGTAGTCTTTACTTTTAACTATATAATTAAACAAACTAATAAATCACTACCCCCAGGGCTTCTGTGCTATGTGAATAACCAGAAGAACAAAAGATATGACATGTGTACAAACAATTTGGAATGAATTGTCTATGCTTTTAAGGGTTATTTGGGTCTATCTGTTTGGGACTGTCAGAGTACATTTTGGGACACTCAGTGAATAAAATTTTGTTTGATGGTGTTTATACACTTACATAATGAACTTTAGTTACTTCACAAGGACACCCTGATCTCCCCTCCTCCTACTGGGGCTATTCTTCTCAGACAGTCACCCTCTTAATTTTGTGGGCTTCTGTGTGGCCTGCTGAGTTTGCAAAGAGTTTCTTGTACAAGAGTTCATCGGGGGGTTATTGAGATTGGGGGTCTATTATTGTGGACCACTTATTTGTGTCTACATCGATGAAGAGAATGGTGTCCCCTCCACTAATGATCTTTATTTGCTAATAGTCACTCTGTGGAGGTAGGGGTGGAGATGAGGAGCTATGTGGCCTCTCTCTCTCTGATCCAAAAGGAAATGTGGAGAGGCTCAGTCTTGTGTAGTGAGGTCACAGTGCGATGCTTTGTCATGTCCAAAAGATATCATTTTGTTACAGCTCTCCCCAATCTCGTTTCTTACATGCTCTCCCCTCATTTCATGGTGTTCCATGAACCTTATAGAGCGTATATATAAATGATATAAATGTCCCACTTATAAAGATTACTGAACTTTTATCTCCTCAGCTGTTATAAAGTACAGCAACTGTTCATATGTGACTTTTTTAAAACTGAAAAACATTTGTGGGAATAAAATGTTAAATTGTTTTCAGTAGTTGTCATGTGGTATTTTTAGAAGGGCATCCTTGTCCATCTGTAAATGTTGTCATGGCAACTGCATGGGTGTACAGAGGTGTATTATTTACATAGACCACAGTGCAAATGGTGTCCTGATTGGTTTGAGCTATGAGGGGAGCTTGTTACTGTAGAAGTTCATCTCCCCACATTCTTAGTTTGTATGTTCTGTAGTGCAAATGCACTGGGAAGAATACTTGCCCCTCCCCAATGCTTTCTTGGCAAGACCCCTCTGAGTTCTCAGATTCAAGCTTTTAAGGCATGCCTATGTGTTAGTATGCTCTCAAACACAAAGTAAAAATTGATCTCACAGAGTTCTGTCTATTTCTGCCTCCCAAGTCGTAGATTTAAGGGTGTGCACCACCACCTCTTAGCAAGTCTTCTTAAAAGAGACATCTCAGGTAGGGCCTGGAATCCCAGACCTCTGGAGACTATACTCAGCTCAGGCTGCTTGGTAAGTTATGGCAAGAGCATGAGAGGGGAGAGAGAGAGAGAGAGAGAGAGAGAGAGAGAGAGAGAGAGAGAGAGAGAGAGAGAGAGAGAGAGCAGGCACTAAAAACAGCACTTTCGTGCCATTCTTAGTATGAGTCACACACTCCTATGTGTGAATTGTGTTCCCTGCTTGCTCCTGACTATGTTTTCACAATGATTGACATTGCAGTGATTAACACTTGAGAAAGTTCTGCCCTTAATTCCTCTGCATGAGGCTTTTCAAGAGCCTTTGAAAACCAGTTTTTTAGGCAGGAGCGACCTTTTCACATTGGCTTCAACTTCTTCAAAGCATTTGACTCAGGCCACAAACTACAGGGTTAGGCTATTATGAGAAACCTTAATCTTTGTGGAGAAACATTTTTCTTTATTTCGTACTGAACTCTTAGGCTTCTCCCACAAGAAAGGAGCAAGGCAGGGGGTGAAGGAGGGAACATATTGGATGTTTTATTTCTAGATGGGAGGGTATAGTCATATGATTGAATCTTAGCCACTGAAGTTCAGAGGGAAGTTTCCAGTATTTCCTTTTTTCTCTTGTTTGAAGCATGACCAGGATGGGAAGAGCTTCAGCAGTTATCTTGGAAATTACGTGAGGGTCATGCCTGAAGAAGATGAATCGAAAACTAGAAAGAGCATCCATCGAGGGGTCCGCTAGACATAGGCCAACTCTCTTTGAACTTCTTGTGTAGAAGCAAAATAAATATAAGCACCAGATATGCTAGGCATAATATTTTGGAAGTTTCCATAGCCATTTCTATATCTAAATATGTCTTACCCAGTTATGCTGACTTTCCCTCGGGTCATTCTACCAACCCTAATTTGCGATGATCTGACCTACTCTGTTAGACAGTAGGTGCACACTGCATTTAATGAGCAAGTGCACCTTGTCAAATGGAGAAAATGCCCATGGGAGGAGATAGCCCAGCACTTCTTAATCTTAACTGTTCACACGAATCAGACTTGGATTGTCTTACACATCTCCGTGTCCCACAGTATGGGAGTGCAGAACATGTTCTGTCTGGGGTGGTCACCTAGTCCACCTCTACCTTCTCTCACAGTGTGTAGGGTTTCCCTCCACTTCTCCTTTCATCTTCCTCCTTATTCTCCTCTCTTGTCTTCTTAACACAGTTCTCTGTATACCAAGCTTATCAAAGAAGAGTTTATAGTTTTTGAGAAACTGATTTTAAATTCAATTGTTCATTGGGAACAATCCCTATTGTTTGAACTTACTATTTTGTACTTTCTCCACTCAAATATGCTTTTTAGATTCTTGTTTCTCTGGAAAGTCTCCTTGAGTAGACTGAGAGAGTGCAGTTCTGTCTACAAAACTTCTGTTTACACAGTAATCACGCATGGAGGTCTGTTCTGTGTTCAGTGCTCTGAGTGGGAGAACATCCACTATTCCAGTGAATGAGTCTGACCAGCCCAATGAAAAGGCTCTACTAGAGTGCTCTACAAGTATGAAAGAATAAAACGAAGTGTACATTTTGATCTGAGCAATGTATATCTTAGCTAGGCAGTCCATTCCACAGAATTCAGCAAACCTCCTTATCTTCACACAACAGATCGAGTGCACCCTCTCTGTGATCCTCCACATCATCTATACCTTTTAATTTTTGTCCCAAGAGACAATTGGTGAACTGAAAAAATACCTTGTCAGTTCTCTCCTTCCTGTTCAGGTCACTTCCTGTAGTCATTCTATGACTTCTTATGCTATATTGTTACTCATACATTGGAATGGAGTTGACAATTCAAATATGGTTTCATAACCAAAAGAGTGGATGGTAACTCATATTATTATCATCAGAGTAGATATTTGGGTGTTGCAAATGAAGGCTAACATGGAATGCAGCCCTGCCTACTTTTCTCTGTGTCTGAAACCCAAGATATGAGTCCCTGTCCCATTCTCACCCAGCAGGGCTCAGCCATGGTGTGGTATAGGTCATATTTATTCTCTTCTTCATCTTGAACAGAGGAGAGGGCTGCGCCATACTGAAGGTGTTTTCATGAAGACATCTATCACTGTGTCTGGCACACAGGACACATTCTATAAATGTTAGATGCTCTGCCTTGGGTATGCTAGCAAACGCTGCCAGCATGTAGTAGAAACCATTTTTTTAACATAAGGAAGTAAAACTTGTGTTAAAATGTTGTCTTTTAAAAAATGAAAATGAGCTTTTAAGTGGGATATATTTATTCTCCAAGAAATAATTAAGAATGGATTTTCTTGTGGTCTCTGAGACAACACAATTCAATTCAAGTTCTTTGGAGTATGTGAAAACACAGAAGTATGCTGAGGTGTTAAAGGGAGTGAAGGCTTAGTGGAGTGGGATGGCATAGGAAGCAGAGATAATGCAGTCTCTAGTTTCTGGTCCTTTAGACCCAGCCTAACCCCAAGATCTAGACCCACTTACCGCTGCTTAGCACCAAATAATCACATAAAGGCTTATATTAATTACAAACTGCTTGGCCTTGTGCTCAGGTTCATTAGCAACTAGCTCATATAACTCAACCCATTTCTATTAATCTATGAATAGCCACATGACTCAGTGGCTTTCTCTGTCTGTGTTCTATTACATCTTGCTTTCTCCGAGGCAACCTGCAACATCTCTTTGACTCCACACTTTTTCTCCTTTATCTCTGCATGTATTTCTTGCCTACCTATAAGCTGCCTTGCCATAGGCCAAAAGAGCCCCTTTATTAACCAATGGTAACAAAGTATATTGAGAGAGTAAAGAAAGGCACCCTACATCAGGATGCTGCTCTTTATTGATGGAGTAGATTCTGATGGACAGTATCCAAGGTCACAAGTCGAGAACCTGCATGCCTGCTAATCTCTTTCTTCAATTTTTCCATGTGTCTGGTGTGCAGCCTTGTTCTTAGAGCAGGTGACCAAAAGAACATAAGCACACATAGTGGAGTGGTTGATTAGCATATAAAAGGAATTTATTTTTCTTTTTAATAAAACACCTTCTTAAGACTTAACTAACTTCAACAAGTCTCCAAACTTTAAATAAGAAAAAAGGGCAAGTCATAATTTAAAATTTCTCATGCAGGAAGAATTTCTATTTAAGTAGCTTCTTACTATTCCTTAAGGATTTTAGAAAAATATTCTTCCTTACATCCACAATATGGGCTTTTATGACTTAAATATCTTCTATTTTGTCTCAGGAGCCCCATAGTGTATTTAATTCTGCCAATGGCCTTCTGTCCGTGCCTGAGTGTCATGTATCCCTAACTCTCCTCGTTTTTCCTACCAAAGAAAATTCTTATCCTCCTCACATTGTCTCTCTTCATCAAAATGCCACTTTCAGGGACATTTGCCACCAAGAAGACTTGGGTGGGTGTCTTCCAGCTACTGAACCTCAGCTCTAATCCTTTCTTAATGACATCTTTCTTTCTGTCTCTTTCCAAATTAAATTGGTTAACTTAGTCCCTCTAAGGGCTTCATTATTTCTTGTACATTTAATTTCTTTCTTAAAAACTGCTTTTACTCTACCAGAAAGATGTTTAAAAACACATTATGAGTTATAGATCCAGAAGTAGAACCAGGAATTCACTTGTGTGAAGCACATGCAGTCGAGGAAAAGATTTTAGAAGTATTCTGAATGGGTAGTGCTAAGAACTGCTGTCGACACCCCACTGTACACTGAGACAAGACTGCACACTGGGACAACACTGCATGCTTGGGCACCGGGACAAAACTGTACACTGGGAGGAGACTGCAATCAGGCAAGACTGCATAATGGGTGAGACTGTACATCCGGGCGAGATTGCACATAGGGTGACACTGTACACCAAGACAACACTGCACACCGGGTCAAGACTGCACACCAGATGAGACTGTACACCTGGGTGAGACTGCACACCAGGGTGAGACTGTACCTTAGGGCAATACTTCACACTGGGGGTGAGACTGTGAAACGATACACTGGGGTGAGACTGCACACCAGCCAAGACTGTACATGGGATGACACCGCACACTGGGGCGAGCAAACCAAGGGCAATGTGTCCCTTCAGATGGAACACCTGGTTGGATGAGACTTCAGGCCTCACGTTCCATCTTGGGAGGTCAGAGGAAGCATTTTCTCTTTGTCATTGAGGGAGTGAAATCTTGTCTCCTCAGTGAGGAAAATGAGAGCAAGAATGTCTTGTTTGTGCTGGGATCTTAAATGTCTGTCTGTGGACAGTATGAATTGATCCTCATGGAAAGCAAAGGTAATGCATTAATGCTGAGCTCTGCAGGTAGATTTTGACTCTGTATTAGCAAATACATGTGTAAATCCACACCTTTGACATCATTCCTTTGCTATTCTTTTTTTGATTAAAATATGGAAGAAAATATTTATACAAGAAAGCTGGATGATTAATAGGTCCAGAGAGTCCATAGAGTGATATTTGCCCCTCACTCATCAGTCAGTCAGTCAGTCTGTCTGTCTCTCTCCACACACACACACACACACACACACACACACACACACACACAATATGTATGTATATATTAAAACACATTAATTTTTCCTTGTGTTATTCTATCATAAGCTTTGGTGGATGGACAGACTGACAAGGCCAACTCTGAAAGAAAGACAAAATACAGGAACTGTATAGTGAGGTATATACTGGATGTCAATGTGTGGGTAGAGGGAGGGAAGCCAGTTGAGTCAGAGAGAAGGTAATGATAGAGTCCCCATGAAGGCCTCAACTGATAAGGATCTCTGAAATCAGGAGAGTGTTTTAGAAGTCCCTTAGAGTTAAGATGAAGCCTCCAGGATCTCACATTAGTTATCAATCAGTCATGGGTGTGGGGTATGCCTGGGAAAGGATGTTACTTCTTTGGGGTAGCTTTCTTTTCCATAGGGCTGTTGTAGGCAGCTGTAGTAAGAAGTTTCTGACCCAGACTAGTCCCAAGGTCTGGACCTGCCCACAGCTGCTTAGCTCTCTGAGGTCTGGACCAGCAATCTCAAAATCCCAAAGAAACACACAGAAGCTTATATTAATTACATGCTGTTTGGCCTACAGCTTGGGCTTATTGCTAGCTAGCTCTCGCATCTTAACCATTTCTATTAATATGCCTGCCATATGGCTTGTGGCTTACCTGAGTTCCTTTACATCTTCCTCTTCTGACTCTTCCCTCCTTCCTCTTTACCTATGCTCAGATTTCCTGCCTGCTTCTAAGATGACTTGCCATAGGCCAAAACATTTTCTTTATGATCCAATGACAATTCACAGCATATAGAAGACATCCCACATTAGGCAGCATGTCATCCCTCATGGCATCTTAGACTTGCACGTCTGGATCTGTGCTCGCTGCATTCTGGACCACTCCACTCGCTCCTTCTTCTGGTCTTACCACTCTTCATGGGGAAGGGATTTCAAGTGACTGCAGCAATGTCCTCTTCTAGACTCTGCATGTTTGGTTCTTAAAATCTTAGGAAAGTATAAGCTCACAGTCCTGGGCTGAGTGGAGACTGGAGGATGGCTATTTGGAAAGCCAGATGTGTATTTTAGGATAACTACAGTATCCATGAGTTACTTCCTATTGACACAGTGGAAAAAGAATGGAGGATCTTGACATCCGTCTTTGTACTTGTACTGTGGGTGCTCCATCATAGCTTCCCTCAGCCCTTCCCTACAGCTGAAGACATGAAAACCATCACAGAACTAGTTTCTAGTAGACAACTGTCACTCTGATTATTGCCAGGATGCCAACTACACTTCTCAGAGGAAAACAATTAGCCAGATGCTGAGAACAGTTCTTGCCTCTTGTATTTACATAGGACTATTTGTGAAGATTAGGGTAAAAATCTATAAGGTTTTTACAGTTTCTCAGAGATAATGTTTCTCCTGTAAAAGCTATTTCAACATAATTCACAGAACACACTAATCCTAGGTTCCAGGGAACAGAGGCATTGAATCATGGGTTCTGTTGTCTTCTTCAAATGCCAGTCTGAGTGCAGTAGTACTCAGTCTATGACTGATGGGAAGCAAAAGAGAAAATATTAAAGGAATTCATAAATGGGTGGCTACCTCTGCAGATTTTATGTGATGATACCCACATAAAATAGTTATTGCAATGTTAAGAATTGTTGATGTCCATAAATCATGGCATGCTGTATTTCAGTATTTTGTAATGCAGTTTCTTTCCCACAGTTTAATAGCTAAAACACCTTGCAAAGTTCTCTCAAGGTAAACTCAATAGCCCAAACAATTTATATCTGGTGTCTTTTGGTTCCCTAGTCATCTTTTATAGTTAACTTCACCAATAAATAGTTTGAGGCTTTATTGTTTTGATTTAGTCTTTTGTTTTTATGATGGACAGGGTTTCTCTCTATTTCCAATATCCTTATAGTTTTGAACCTATTTTTATTAGTTATTTGAGAATTTTGTGCAATTTATTTTGATCATTTCACTCTCTCTTTCCATTCTTCCAGATCTACTCAACTTTCATACCCACTTAACTTTGTGTCTCTTTTTAAAAACCCATCAAGTATAACTGCTCCTGCCTATAATTTAGGTGTTTGTTTTTTCACTGAAGCTTTGTTGACTTACCAGGGGATACACTCTTGAAATTAATAAACCTGTCCTCTTCTGGCAGCTATCAGTTATCAATAGTTCCTCAGATATCAGTGAGACTGTGTGACTACCTCCCCTTCCCATGTTAGGATTTGGTCTTGCTTGAACTTGCAAAGGTCTTGTAAGTACTGTTGCAGCTGCTGTGAATTCTTATGTGCAACTTCCCTGTTGTGTCCAGCAAAGAGTTTCCTTGTAGTACACTGCTCTGCCTCTGACAGTCTTTCTGTTCCATCTTTGGCAATGTTCCCTGAGCCTTGAGGGGAGGAAGTGTGATATAGATGTTCTGTTTAGGGCTGAGCAACCCATAGTCTCTAAGTTTCTGTGCCTTGACCAGTGTTGGACTCGCTAAGTGCTATCTACTGCTAAAAGAAATTTCTGCAGTGAGGGGTGAGACTTATAATGAACTGGTTTTGCCAAATGCCCTTTGCAAATCAGGTGACATGATTATATAACCCATTCCTTTATACTGTTAGTGAGGATGACTTTAAGGTCTCACACTTCTCTTGTATACCCACAATACTGTCACTTGGCTATAATGCATTCCCCCACATTGTTGGGTTCAATCTGTTAGGGTTTTACTGAGGACTTTTGCTCTGTCTTAGTGACTTTTGCTAATTTCTTTCTATGTATTTAAAGTTTGGCAAGTATTTGAATAAAGAAATATCTCATGACCAAAGCTTATGCTGTGTGAGTTGTCTATTCATAATTACAATCACTTTAGCTGGGAAGGCCTTACAAGTAGGTAACCTTAACTGTTTCTCCAGGACAAGCAAAGACAAAATTATAGCTGGTGGTAAAGCAGTACTAATAGAAACATCTTACCTGTACCTCCCCCTCTTCATTCCTAGGCAGTATTTTGAAGGTTCAAATTTGGATCTGTGTTACATATGAAACTTATTTGTAAGCAGTTCTTTTACTCTGAGTACCAATTCTATGCCGCATGTCCTTGTAATAGTCGCCCTCTGTTATCTGGAAGTTGGAACTTCCAATAGCCATTGAGATGAAGATGATTTTCGCCCTCATGATTTGAAATGAAGCCATAGGAACTTGAGGTCTGATTGAACCATCAGAGACAGACAGATTTAATGCACATTCTGGCATCTTTGAGGGAGGGTGCTACTCTTAGCCTGGGTCTCTTTAGGCTAATGTGGCACTAATGGGGCCTTCGCTGTGACAGCTAAGTAAAGGGTCAAGACCAATATAAAGGTTTCCATTTCATAATCTTTACTATTCAGTCTTTGCCTTCATTGCTTATAATTGTAGGTCATAGAATTTAATGAGCCTCTACATATGAGTAGAAATCCATTTATGCAAACAAAACATCTCTTTGGGGACTAGATAATTTATGAAGCAATTTTCCTAATTAGACTGAGAAAATATAGGTTTGGGGGTGAACTTCTGGTCATCCAAAGAATTCTTTTACTGATTTACAATTCATGAGAACACTTTGTTTTTAGGAGATGTGATTAAAAAAAGACACCATATTTTTTATTTTTATGGATATAGACGTGATATCACACAAAGAAGTAGACTTTCAATGATATATGCTTTGCTGATTTGAGTAACACTCTATTTCTACTCTTAAAAACACTGGAGCATTCTGAAAGAGAACAGGAAAATGGCCTTGGATACACTCCATTTTCCAGGATGGTTTTCTTCAAAGAAGGCTGATTTTAGATGTCATTGAAAGTTCTTTTGGATTTGTTCCTTGGGAAGTTCTTTTAATGTTGTGGGAATGTTGTTTAGACTAGGCGGGACACGTCCATCCACTGTCTACAGTGCGGCTACCATCACAGAATGTGTTGCAGGCCTTGTCCTTGAGATCCAATATATTCATTATGGTTAAATGGTACAAATGGATTTTTTTTGTCACTTAATGACCATCAGATGACAGCCCAGAGCCAAAACAATTAAAAAAAAATAAAAAGAAAAACAAACAAATTAGATCAAGTTGAATTTCTTCATGGCGAGCTAACTCCTGAATTCTTTTAGTGTCTGCTTTTCCCTTGGGCTAGAGCATGATGAGGTAAACAGTTTCCAGTTTACCAGCCAGTGATGGAAACTAAGAGCAGAATGAAGAGAGCCTCTGTCTGCTGGGAGCACAGGAGCATTCTGCACATTTATTTCTCTTCATAACTTTCTAATGAAGTCATTCCTGGGATCTTAGAATGAAGTGACCATTCTTACCAATGAAGCTGTGGTCTTCTCTTCAGCTCATTAGAGACCTGCATATATAAACAGAGCTCCACAAATATCCACATTAATGGGGCATTCTTCTTGCTTTCTTCCAAAGCCAAAACTGTGTGCCCCCGTTACTTCTTGTCATTTCCTGGAGCTCACCATACATCTTCTGCTTTGATGCACAGTTCTCTGTGGAGAGCTGAAGGACATGTTTACTCTAAGGACAGGTGCTGTTCCTCCTCACATTGTTTATCAGATGCCAGGGAGACATTATTTTTAGTGTTGAGAACCACATGAGAACATATTAGGAAATGTGCCCTGAGTTTAGAACAATGCAGGTACTTTGGTTAAAGCCTACTCTCTTCCACACCATCTAGCTTCAGTTGAGAAATATAAATAGACGCACACTGAAATACTAAAAATAAGGTTAGACGTTTTTATGGGTTAGATAATATGCTCCAAATCCTCTAAGTTAGAGGTTTCCAGGTATAGCTTTATTGTAGAATAAGGCTTTTGTTCTCAATTTAAGTTTTGGGTTTTATAACCAACAATCAAAAGGCTCATTTCAAATTGTTTGCAGAAGAAACAATCCCATTTCCAGCCTTGACTGTAGGTTCACTTGTACCAGTCCATAGCTGACTTCCCTTTGCCTCCCAGTTCAGTGAGCTCCCAGGAGTAACTAGAAAAAGGATGGGGATTAAAATCACCCAGTCTATCTCCCACAGGTGAAATGGAGGCCGTGAGCAGCAGGTGTGTGGAAATCACGAGAATGAACTCCCAAACCTCTGGCTGTAGAAATCACAATTGAACAATTGATACACTTGCTCTGATTTCAAATCCATCAATGCATTTGGGCCCAAGGCTTATTTTCTAAATGTTGTTCATAGCTAATGCCTGCAGGTCACAAGAATACAAACTTCCACTGGGGAAGATAGAGGACTCCCATGGTGGCTCAAGACAGACTTAATGCCACCCTCTTTGAATTTTCTTCAATACGATGTGCATTCTTCTGTTTTGTTCTTTGGTGACAAGGTTTCATGCTGATAGCCCTCACTGTGTAACTGAGAACTCCCTAAAACTCCAGAGGCCCCTGCCTCTAAGGGCTGAGATTAAAATAAGCTGACATAACATTATCCTGTAATGTTACAGTGACAGATTCTACATCTGTGCTTTCTGTCTGTAGTTCTCTGATGGCAGACAGGTGACAGTTCTCGGCTTGGTACTACTTTACATACCACACTCTGAGTGGCCCTGTATGTCTATTTGGATGATTCAAATGTTGAAAATCCAGTCTGCCAACTATCTGTGTCTTAGGGCTTTGAGGTTTCCACATGATAGGGACGAGTGTAAGAAGGCTGGTAAATTGCTGGCTGTGTTGGAGGGAGACTGTGTCTACTTAGTAGTAGGCTTTGGCTACAGAGAAATACTTGGTTTGTGGTTGACCACAGGCATATTTCTTAGTCTTTCAAGCTGTATTGAGAGTGGGTGCATCAGATTCTTTTCAGTTTCTAGTGGTTTCAAAACTTGTGTAAGGAACTTTGATGTCGGAGATCTCCCTCCTTATCCAGAGTCCAAAATAGGCTGCTTCTCTGTAGCTAGAAACCAGGTAAATTTGTTCAGTGACCCCTCAGACTTGAGTGAATCCTAAGTTGTTGTAGGAAAGCTTACAAAGCATGTGATTCCCCCATTTCTACTTTTGCATTGATTTTTGAAGTTTATGTGCTAAACGCAGCTTCTACAAACATATAATTTTGACCATCCACTTTGTAGTTAACAAGATCTAGAAGTAGAAACAGATGGCGACTTACTGATAATTTTAAAGCATTAAAGTGATGTGCTTGCAAAGACAAAGACAGAGGCATCTTTTGCTTCCCTGTAGGCTGTACCATTATTTGCAATAGACTCAGAAATTGGAGATGTTGACACTTCAGTTTTGTAGTCCCTTTTTACTATTTTTATACTCTGTCTGAAAGCAGACTAAGTGTATATTTATTGTCTTCCTCTGATCTACAAGTTGAATGGTCCAAGTACTTTAAAGTCACTCTACTGAAATGGGCAAAGCAAGAAAAATAAACTGGGAGTTGAGAAGGGTGGGAAATAAAAAGATGTGCTGCAGAAAGAAAATAGAGACATGAAAGCATCCAATTATTCTCCTGCTGCGGAAAGCAGCATGGACACAGAGTGGTCAATGCTTGTAATTTTCTTTTGCTTTCTAATGTCTGTAGGAGTGCACTTCTTATTCAGCACCCCAAAGGGAAGATGGCAGCCTAGAGCTCATGCCTCACCGTGCACCATCCTGAAGTCCACTAAAAAGCCATTTATTAGTACAAGGTCAATAGGCAATTTACAATGCGGGCAGTCAGCTTGTTTGGAAGCTCCTGAACTTGGATAGACCTTGCCCTCTGTGGGTCTTTTCTGTGAAGCTGACACGACGCAGCTGGATAATAAGTTTTCCATCATATACAAATAACCAGCACTATTAGGCTACCTGTCAGAGTCTCTTTATAATTTTTGTAGATGATTTTATAAAAATAAATTAAACTAAACAAAAAGTATTGCATCCAGAACAACCTGATGAATATATTTCATTTGTTATTTCTTTATCATCAGTAATAACAGATCCCAACAGTTTGCTGATTTTAAGGTTTTTACTACAAATCTCAAATAGAGTCAGCTGCATTGGGAAAACAGTGGCCAAAGAAAAAAGAGGGCTTTCCTGACTTTTTAGCTTAGTATATTCTTTCACATATTTCAAAGATAAATCATAGACTGTGGCAATTCAAAGATATTCATTTTAGCATCAAACTAGCATTAATAAAATTGTAGAACCCAAACTTTAGGCATATTGCAAAGGTCTTTAGAGTGAGTTTATGAAATACAAGCTGTGGTATTTTGCTTTTTTAAGATTCAGTGTTGTGGGGACCCCAAGGATAAAAGAGTACAGTGTTCTTATAGAAGACAGCAGACTCAAATTTGGTTCTCAGCACTCAAGTCAGGCAGCTCCCAACTACCTATAACTCTAGCTGCAGGAGATCTAGCCAGGGCCACCTACACACACACACACACACACACACACACACACACACACACACACACACACACACAGTCCAAAGGCCAAATACTATGAGAATCCCTACTGGCTTTGGGATATTGGGACAGCCTGATAGGTGTTCTATCGAAACTTCTATTTTATTGCAGAAGACTCATCCACATTTTGTGAGATACTTTTACAGATTAATATAAATGTTAACCTTTTCCCAAACATCCTTACAGAAAGATACAGAACAGATGACTAAAGCATCTGGGTACTATAATTCAGCTAAACTGATACATGAAATTAGCCATCAAAACAGGCAAAGGATTGATAAACAGAATCATTAGATATTGGATGCCTTATAAATAAGCTTAATAATATGTTCATGTGTGTAGGAAGTAAAAGAGTCAAATTAATTGCATGTACTGGGCTTCCTGTCATTCATCCTAAAGTCAAAGATCATTTTAAGAGAATGCGGTGTATGTGTGAGCGAGAGGAGAGAGAGAGAGAGAGAGAGAGAGAGAGAGAGAGAGAGAGAGAGAGAGAGAGAGAGAGAGAGAGAGAGAGTGTTGAGGAGGTTGGAGGATAGACAGAGAAATCAAGAAAGAAAGACCACACATTTTGTGTTGTGTTCATAAAACTATATTGAGGATAATTTTCTTTACTAAATGATTAGAGTCTATTTTCAGTGATCTCCTGATGACTTTTAAGCAACTAATGCTGAGTCTCTCTCTCATAGACTCATATCTCAATAACTATGTTAGTCAATCTAAATGGGAGAGAGACATTAGAAAGAACTTTTAAAGTCTAATTGGAATTTAAGGATCAATAGCTGAAATCACCTAAGGAACAAATTATTTCATTTAAATCCCTTGAAATTTTATTAAAAAAGAAAAAAAATTAGATTTTGTTTAGTCTGCCTTGCCAGTTAACAGAACTTACATCTTAACACAAACCCTGAAAAATTCAAATCTACATTGAAATGTAGAACACAGTGGCTTTGCTCATATGATCAGCCCTCCAAAGTGTCTTCTGTGCACCTGGGAAACAAAGAGTTACAGTATTTTAGTTTCATTTCCTATCAATGTATGAGCTCCTACTAACACAAGACCCCAAATCACTGTGGCAAATCCAGACTATAAAGGAAGGAACTTGAATCTGATTTATTATATTAATTATTGTTCCTCATACATTCTGCCAGTTTGCTATGAACCATGTCCTAGTTTTTAGCTGTTTTATGTAGGTTCTTGGAAACCGTTGTTTACACATCATGTCTTAATCTGAAAGATTTGTGGTTGTTTTTCATTTCGTGTATAATATATGTCTGAAATTTCTTATCTCAGTATATAAGACAATTGTAGTTTGAACTGTCTCTAGATTCTTTAGTACACTATTTTTTTATTTAATAATTCTCTTTTGTTTGCCTTTTGGTCATGTATTCTCCACCAACCCTTCACATAGTTTGCTTCTTGATTTTTCCATTTTCTAACTTCTCACTCAATCCAACTCTTTCATTGTTATTTGTTCTCTGTCTCTCTCTCTTTCTCTGTCTCCCTCTCTCTCTCTCTCTCTGTAGTATACACATGCAAGTATGTGAGTGTGCTTCCATGCTTGAGCATGTGAGGTCAGAGTAGGGTGTCAGACATCTTCCTGTACTGTTCCTCACCTCATTTCCTTGAGACAGTCTCTCACTGCACCTGAAGCTTGCCTTTTTAACCAGGCTTGCTGGATAGAGAGCTCTTAGAATTCACTATTTCCACCACCCATGCCCCAGTGCTGGGGATATAGGTAGCACAGTCATGTAGACCTTTTTGTAATATAGGACGTAGAGATTTGAACTCATGTTCTCGTGCATGTAGACTGAATGCTCTGACCTACTGAACCACCTCATAGCCACCTCCTGATCCTGTTGTCTTTTTTGTTTCTCTTATCCTAAGCTCAAGTTTCTTTCATTTCCATTTACCTTTTGATGAATATCTGATGCTCTCTCTTCCCGCAGAATTTAATGCCCATAAAGAACAGGACCAAAGTATTCTTTTTTCCATTGTTACTACCCTTTGCTCTGGTCACAATAGTGGTAAATTAACATCTGTTTATAATGTAGTATAGCTTGTGGGAAACAGACCTGTGTTCTTCTATACCCAAAGGAATCATAATAAGACCATTCTGAAGAAAACATAGTTTTTAATGGTTAAAAACCATATGTCAAAACCATTAAACTCACTGGCAATATTCAACTCACTTAACTTTATTAAAACAAAAAAGTCATTCTTTGTGTATTTTCTTACATTTGATTCACTTTGCAATTTTTAATTCTGTTGAAAGGAAGAAATAAATTGGAAGACAAGTGTAATTTAAAGAAACACAATAGAATATAAAATATGGGCAAGGTTTCTCTTAAAAACCCAACTACTTTGTTTCTTCCATTGTCTTTGATCTCTACTTGTCCCTCAGTTCTGTTTGGCTGACTATTTTGGCTGTGATGATCACATTACTACAGTTTTTTTTTAAACTGGAACAAAATATACCATTTCAGTGATTTTGTAGTAGTTTTCCAAGCAGAAGGGGGCTGTCTATTATTAAATAGACTCAATACACAGCTTCTGGGATCATTTATAAAGGCATATCCTTTCATTTCAATAACCAAAGCCAGGTGATATCACACTTGTGAATTTAAGAATGCCAGTGCAATTACAAAATAATTGAACTTCACTAAATGAACTATAAATATATTCTTCATGCTTTCTTCTGTAACAAACAATTCGAAAAATATGTAATGAGAACAGGGGATGTGGCTCAGTTGGGGTACTTGTCTCGTATGCATGAAGCTGTGGGTATAGACATGAATGCCTGCCCTCTTAGCACTCCAGGGTAGAGGCAAAAGGATCAGAAGTTCAAGGTGATTTTCTGCTATGTGCTGATGGTGAGTCCAACATGGGCTAAAAGAAAAAAAAAAAGAAATGCACAACGAATCTCTTCAAGAATATAAAATATCCTTTATGTAAAGCATATCATATCAAAACCAAAAATTGCTACTATATAACATTTATTTTCAAATGGTCTTTTAAAACTTCTATTAAGAAAGGTTTTTGGGCTGCAGGCATAATTTCTAAACTGCAACACTGTCTTCCCATCCTTCTATTCCTTAGGAAGTTATTACAGCAATCTTAATATGATGTTGGGGTCTCACCAAGGAATCATCAGTATAAGTGGAGAGAGGTGGAAATGTTTGAAGTGTTTTTTTTAATTAACTGGATTTATGCTAGACTGTAGAGTAAAGAGGACAGGACATAAAGATGTTAAGTTGTCTATTTAACTGGATAGGTACACAGAGAGATTATTTCCTGGAAGATGGGAAAAGGGGGAAAAACATGTTGCACAGTTGGATACAGAAATTTGTTGTTAGGCATTTCATGTGAAAGACGCTGGTCAGAACCTCACCTGGAGATTTCAAAAAAAAAAAAAAAAAATGGGCAGTTGTCCATGATGGGTGGCTAGCTAGATATCAGCAGATGTGGGAGTCACAAGAGATGAATCTTTCCCCCAAAGCAGCAGGTTGTACAACCAGGAAGTGAAGTTGCAGGACTCTGCTTACAGGTCAGAAGAACAGGATTTGAATGTTATCTCTGCCCTGGGTGGAAACACTCTCTACTGCCCACCCCCATGAGCTTACACTCCAGTTGAGGCTGTCTGATTCGCAGTGCACCATTGTCTTCTCTTTGCCAGTTAACCCTAATAGGCCTGTCATTTCCCAGGTAGGAAAATGTCCCCAGGAAAAACTGTCAGTTCTGGAGATGTTAGAATTAGCATGAAGCTCACCTAAGACCTAGGTAGGCACTGTGAACCTTCCAGCTTTTGCTTCCTCTCGATCCTACTGGATAACACCCTGCACATATTCTATGTTTTTCTCTACTCCTTCGCCTCTGAATTCTTTCAATGGAGATTTCAGGGACCACAGAATTTAAGAAGGCTGTAGCAGACCTTCTAGAAGTGTTCCTAACTCATAAGAGAGACTTAGAGAGCTATATTTCATTGACTAGTGATTGCACTCCTGTTTTTCATGGTGTTTGCCTTTCTACTGGATTAATTGTTATTTGAAGACAGAGGCTGCATTGTGAGCATGGAAGATTGTCTCTTTTCTCACTACATTAGTGACAGCAATGATGAATATTGAGCACCTGCAGCCTGCAGAAAGAAATTCTCCCAATGTTCTGCACGTGTTACCTCATTTTATTCTTTCAGTAGTCCTGTTATGAGACTCACTAGCTCTGCACACAGATGAGAAAACTGAGGCACAGGTCATGTCTTCTGAATCGTTTCTAATGCTGCGGAGTGATGACATGATCACAGCAACTTTTATAAGGAAAACCATTTCATTGAGGCTGGCTTACAGTTCAGAGGTTTAGTCCATTGTCATCACGACATGTAGGCAAACATGATACGAGAGAGGTAGCTGAGGGTTCTATATCTGGATCATCAGGTAGAAGAGAGAGAGAGAAAGACACTGGGGCTGTCCTGAACTTCTGGAACCTCAAAGCCCATCTCCAGTGACACAGTTCCTCCAAAAGGTCACACCTCCGATAGTGCCCTTCCTGTGAGTATATGGAGCCATTTTCATCACCACAGGCTGGTTTCTTCATTTCTCCAGGGCCTCACAAGTCAGTAAGTGATACCACAATTTTTCAGTCCAGCTAGTATAGTTCCAAATCCCCATGTTTTGGTTTCCCTGCTAGAAGCTCCAGTAAATTCGCCATGCAAGTTAATTGGATGGAAAGTGGTAAAATGTGCTTACTTAGAAATACTCTTTTAAAATAAGATTACCCTAGTAATTATTGGCTCCTCAAGTCTTGATAAAAGAAGTTCTTTTCAGAACACGTTTGTGATTTTGACTTTTACCCCCATGTTGACTGAGCCTACTGTTCCTTTGCTTACTACTATAAGTATGTCTGTGGGATTTTATCTATACCATTATTATGAGAATTTTGATCTTGAGGTGCTGCTTCCTGACTACACACTGGCAAATACGCCCATTGTTTCTTAATCAAAGATAAAATAATTTCATCCATCTACCACTTCCTCTCAGCAAAATTTAGAGAAGTAATGTGAAGAAATTATTATTGCATGTTGGTCTTGACCACCAGGGGATAACTAGTTAGTAAAGTCAAAAGACAAAAACCTAGATCAAATGATCTGATCACCTTCCAGTGTTTACCAGAAGGTACATAAAAGATAAATGATACACTCTTGGAAATAATTTGGATTGGCAGCCATTGTTTTATAGCCACAGACCTCAAAATATGATGCTACTTTGGAGAAATGGTTGGCTATTAAAAGATTTTAATTATGAGCCTTTATCATGGAGGAGAAAGTCAGAATGTGCATGAAGAAGATAAGATAATATTTAGCTCATAATAGGTACCAATAAATACTAAATACTGAATGAACATATGAAGAAGATCCATATGTCTTTATAAAGGATTTTCTAATAAACTTTAGACCAATAAACATAAAGAATAGAGACAAATACCCAATAAAGACCGATATAAAAATTTAGAAGACCTATGGCCTAGGGATGAATATACAAGGAAAATAACAGAAAAAGGCAGAAATATTAATTTTGTGTTATAAACTTAAAATAATATTTAAGTTATTAGAAATTTTTACACATGTAGATAATGCATCTTGATTTTATCTACCATATACTACCTCCCCTCAACCTCCCTGAGATCCACCAACCATCTCTCTATTGTTCATGTCCTCCTTTTAAATTATTGTCATTATTTCTAGCCCCTGAGTCCAATTAGTGGTGAGCATATGTTCATTGAAATGGTCACTGGCAAGCTCATAGGACCCAAGGAGAAATCTACTGGCGGTGTTTCCCTAAAGGGCTATGTTGTCAAATACCTTCTTAATATTTATGTTTAAACCCATAGATTTGTGCCAAGTTCAACCTGGGCCAAGAAGCCTCACTGCAGTGACCAGTGGCAAATACAGACTTATAACTTCTCAAATTTCCTAGAATTGCTGTAAGTGCTCAACCATTGATGGTCATTTTGTTCCTTTTTAAGCAAAGAAAATAACCTCTATCTTGCATAAGACAACGTCTGCATTTTTGCTTTGGAAAACATTTGAAACAGTCAGGTACACGGAGAGCGGCTACTTGGTTTTGAGTGTGATTTGAAGACACATCACACTCAAAACTATGAACATCCAGCTTCATGGGAAAACTGTGAATGTGAAAGGGATTTTTCAAAGGGTAATAGTAGGTAAATGCTCATGGTACCTTGTAGGTGGAGTTTCTCTTAAGATGCATCAATCCAAGATTAATATTTATTAAAATATAAACCAACACTCACGATACAGGTAACAGCTTATATTGGCACCTGAACAGGGACTGGAGTATCCAAGTGGTGGACGATGGATGCCAAACCAGTCTCTCCAACAGTTAGGAACCAGGAAAGGGGCCTCCCAGGGTCCCAGCAGCCCCTTATCAATGGGGTTGGCCACTCCCCCTCCAGGAGCCCTGGACTCTGGATAAGCATCTTCGGACCTTATCAGCTGACACCTGAATCCCACCACAGTACCTCTGTGCATGCTTCAGCTTTATTGTGTAAGACACTTTTCCTCACACTTGAGCACAAGACATAGTGTGAACATAAATTACTCTTGTCCTTGAAATAAAATTTGCAAGGTTACACCACTTGAGATTCAAGGAGTGCCCATGCAAAGTGTCATGAAACAGGATGAAGAGGAAGCATGAAGCAGCCACCCATGTAGCCACACACTGCTCTAGTGACACCTCCCTATAAGTGATGAATTTCAACACTTAAAAGAAGGAGGCTATATGATGGTGAATGCCAACAATCTCAGAACTAAAACACCAAGGCAGAAAAACTGACATGAATTTGAAGTTCACCCAGGCCTGCCAAATGAGTTTCAGGCCAGCTTGGCCTACAGAATGAAGCATTGTCTCAACAAACAGACAAACAAATAAACAAAAACAACTTTAAGTGGTGTGTCCAGAGGCCAGTTGCCTTACTTGTTTAGCATGCACAATATTTTGGGATAATCTTCAAAACATAAAACAAGCAAACAAAAAACAGTAAACACAAATACTTTTTGCATTGTGATGATTGTAGGAAACATTAAATGAATTTGAATTTAAAACAGTGTGTCTTTAGTCTACAATAACAATAAATGTAATAATGACATAAATAATCAATCTTACATGTTTATTTAAAGCTAAGTAAAATTTGTATTTTCATGTAATTGCCTGTGGTGATCTAATGTTGAGTATAATGTAAACATAATCCCAAATATGAAAATAAAGAAAAGATCTCTATGAGCCTGTTGGATTTATCAAAAAATAACTTTCATACTATTGGTTGTGATTCCATTCATAAATCAATTTCGTTTCATGTAATGACCAACTATTTCCTACTATCTTCTCACAGGAAGAATGAGATTCACTTGCACAAGAGAGATGTCCAACCAGTGAGGGCAAAGTTCTGAGCCAGACGACATTGCAGTTCTTTTTTCTTTCCAAAAATTTATTTGAAAAATGTTTGTCAAGCCACTTCACAGCAAGCTATTGTTTGCCCCCAAATATCCGGGTCTCCTTTAATCTTCCTTTGGATATATTTGCATCAACCCAGTTGACTTTCATTCCATGATCTCACCTGCCTCCGAGGACTTGAGTGCAAACCACAGCACATTTGCTTAGTAGCAGGCCCACCTGTGTACAATGTAGGCCCTGCTTCACAGAGCTTCTCTGCCTAAGAGTTTACATGGCGGAGTGCTTTGAAGTCGATCCTAAAAATACACAAGTTATAAAAGGAGAAGAAAGAGCAACCCTACCCAACCTACCAAGCACCCTGCAAATGTCCGTCCTGAGACTGTAGATCTCAGCTGTGTGTTTACTCTGAGATGACAATTTCTGTAAGAAACTGTTGCATCTTTGTATTTATTACTTCATGTAACAAAGCACATTTTCATTAATAACAACAACAGAAAGAAAAACAGAGAAATGTCTGTCTGTCTTAGATAATATTGCATTACTGTGCTGCCGTCTGTAGGGTCTGAGCTCAGTGACCTCACAGGTCTCAAGTCAAAGCACAATGACCGACTGGAAGAATAGAGAATTCTGAAATATTTAGTGGAAAACAGTGGTTCCCTTAGGGACCAGGCGGCTCACCTGAGCTGAAATGTTATGGATTTCTGCCCCTTTCTGTGTAGTACCCCATGATTCCTAGCTTAAAAATCTGATAAAAGCATAAGAATACTTAAACTCAGCATCTAAACACCTCATCTCTGGCTGTCTCAGAGTATGAATCTCTTGTGGCAAAGGAGTTACCCTTTTTGTAAGGTGTCAGTCAGTGTGACCCTCATCCTTCTAGACATATTGCTACGGTATTTAGAAGGTGGCCCAAGAAGGAGACATGACTTTGACACTCTGTTGAACCCTGTATGACTTGTTTGGCTCCCCTCGCCCAAAACTGAAGTCTTCAAGATGGCCTGGAATTAAGCTGATGACGCAGCAGGGGCCAGGCCACATGAATTATTCTGAGCCCAGACACCACTAGATGCATAAAAATCTGTTTTCTCTTCAGCTTTGTTTGACTTGCTCTTTGCAGAAGTAGACAGCATCCATTTCCTAGGCACATTTTTTGCCTCAAAGGAATCAAACAAAAGATGTACTGTTGAAACGGAAGCATGCCTATTTTAGTATTTACCTTGAAAAATTACATATAACTATGCAGGAAGGAAACTATTTCAGATAGGATTCAAATGTACTAATTGGATTCTTCTTGTTCCACTTCTGATTTTCACAGAACCAGGACAGTTTTACCTAATGTGCAATTTTAGATACTGTGGATTCCTATTGTCCCCAACAATGAATAGGTCTGTTTACCTTAAATGGTCCCCTCTTCCTTATTTTTTCCATGAGAATTGACAGATGCATATTTTGAAGCCCTCTTTGCAATTGAAAAGAGCCAAATAAGACAAGCAATTACCAGCACTATGTGCTTTGAGAGAAAAAAAAAATGTATGACCCTTTTTGATGCCCTATAGGGTTTGTGTGTGCATGTATGGGAAGAATACAACATACATCTCTAAATAAAAAAATAGTTCATCTCTTTGCATGGCAATTAGCATGTGAAAATTCCATATTGCAGTTCACCTGTGTCAGCTAAATAAGGTACAAAGGAGGAAAATGTTCCCTGCTTACTCTTAAAGTTTGAACTATAGAGCATTGACTGCTTTTTCTAACAGTCTAATAAAAAAAAAAAGTAAAGCAGAACCAGGCACCTTTAATGCAGCTTTCTGTACACTCTTCCTATGTCCCAATGCTAATGCAAACACTCTTGTCAAAGAAGAGGGAACTCTTCCTATTTTCCTTATTAATTTACACATATGGGAAGCATGTAAAAACAAAATTGGGCTGTTATACATACTATTCAATACATTTTGAAGAAATAAACACACTATGTTTTCATCTGTCATGACCAATAGGTATGAATTCCCTTCTCATGGCTGACGTTTTCAGGGTATTTATAGATAGACTATTTGATGTGTTATCCAATCATTTCTGGTCCTTGATCACACACTTTGTTTCCAGTTCTCTAACTGAACACTCTGTTGTGATAAAAGGTCATTCACATGTATTTGTAGATACTGAGGCCTTACTTCCTTTGGCCAGCATCAGGACAGCATTAAAAGCTCACCTACTTCTTCTTTTTTTAAAAATCTTTATTATTTGATGTGTATGAGTTATGTTTCCCACACATGTATTCCTGGTACTCTCAGAGACTAGAAGAAGGCATCATATCTTCTGAAATTGAAATTACAGAGAATTTTTAGCTGCCACGTGGATACTGGGGCTAAAACCTAGATTCTGTGAATTGGTAACAAGTTCTCTTAACCACTGAGCCATACCTCCATCTCAAGCTCACTCATTTCTAACAGTCTATGTTCTCAAGAAGTCACAGAAACTTACAGTCTTACTGCCAGTATTTGAAGGTCTTGAATTCTTAGTAACCATGAGTTTTGAAATCTATGTTTTTTGTTTTTTTTTTTAAAAAAAGTTTGCCCATTAGACTAGAAAAATGAAATTTCTTTCTTATAAATCTGACAGTCTGATTTATATGTGTTTACTGCAGGGAGATTGTCATTTTAAAAAGAAATGCATAGCTGAAAAGATGGCTTGGTACTAAAAACATTTGACGCCAAGCCCCACGGCCTCAGTTTGATTCCCTCAACCAACATAAAGGTAGAAAGAAAATGTGTTCTTTGTCCTCCATGCCATGGCATGCGCACAGACATGTCCATGTGTGCATACAAATATACACTTTATATGTATGCAAACACATACATACTTTTTTTTCAAATTAAACTACAATTCACATAGAACTGATTATTACAACCAAAGATTTCCTGATTTGTTTCTATGTAAATAGTGTTTTAACTTGTGTAGTATTTTTAAATATGTTTTTATTTGTCATGTACATGGTTTATACATATGGAAAATGACATTATTTTTCTTAAATTTTCCCATTCTTTTAAAAAGGCTTTGTATATGTATATATGTATATTCTTGAAAGCATTATTTTGTTTAATAAAATGTGCTAAGCAATTTTTTCTTATTTCTTGAGATTCTAATATAATCAGATTAATTCTCCCTTCCTTCTATTCTTAGTTAGGGTTTCTATTGCTGTGAAAAGACACCACGACCATGGCAACTCTTATAAAGAAAACATTTATTTGGGACTCGCTTACAGTTTTAGAGGTTTAGTCCATTATCACCTTGGTGAAGCATGGTGGCATTCAGGCAGACATGGTGCTGGAGAAGGAGCTGAGAGTTCTACATCTTGATCTGCAGGCAACAAAAAGTGATCCGTCTGCTACACTGAGTGTATCTTGAGCATTGTCTTACAGACTGTGTCAAAATCCCTCTAGAAGTGTTTGTGCCAATAAAGATACACCATCACTGATGTCTCTGTGGGTAAGGACACCCAGAACAGGAACACAGTCATCCTCACATGCAACGCTTGGCTCTCTTCTTCAGCCTCTATGACCCAGGAGGTTCAAAGTGAGGGCTAATTTTGCTTATTTTTCTTGTTAACATTGCTTTATTATCTTTTTATCAAATTAAAATTGTTTCATTCTGACTTAAAAATTATTAATAAACTTGGCTTACATTCAACAAAGATAAGCATCCAGGGTGAGTGCATGTTTAAGTTTGGGGCCTATAATTTTTTTTTTTCTGTGCGCACAGTGGAGTGACATCTCACAGGAGGATTGGGGCTTCCATATGCATGATGGTATAAATAGCAGGGCTTTGTAATAAATATGGGAGTGCAGCAGCCTCAGAATAGCTAAGTTGGAAGATGTTATGATAATGCTATTTTTTAGCCTCGTGCATCTGTGTAGCGGGAACAACATCTTATTATGTGTACATAATGTGCTAACTAAATGCCTAGCAGACAGCAGTTGGCTTTGCCTGGCGAGCAAGGCGGATGACAAAGCCTCTGCACGTTGCTACACAAAGAAGCATAAATTAGATGAGGAGTCAGTGCTGGGGAGGCAAGATAACATCCTGGGAACGGTTCAGCCTGAGAGCTGGTGGGCTGTGCAGTGAGAAGAGAGAGAAAACGAAGCTGATAGGCTACGTGCCAGATGGCTCAGTCTGCAAGGCACGTTTCTATTGTCTAGGGCTAGTCATTTGTTAGCCCTAGACATTTATCTCTTAAAAACTTCCTACCCAGTTCAAAATCAACTCCTAATTGAGTGGATTTGGTCGGAAGAGGATGGAGCCCAGCCATGAGAAAAATAGAGCGTGTTTGAATTGAAACACAGGAGCCAGAGTAAATTTTTTTAAATAATAGATTACTGCTTGGAATGGCAGGGTGGGGTTATTACGTTAAATTACCTTTTTAACTATTCCAAATCCTTTGGATAAACTCTACTGATTGTGTGTTATTTATTAAGAAAATGGCATGCTGATCTTTGTTTGCCAAGCAATGTATCTATTTCTGACTGTACTACCTTTGAAAATTCATTTTTATTGGTGATTCTGTTTTTGCTAGAAGAGTCCAGTTTTGTATTGTCCTTATGTAAGCACCAGTCACCATATCTTCTCCCAGACTCAGGAGTGACGTTCCACATTGAGATTAAAGACCATGATCTAACCCAAACATAGAAAGGGAAGAGTGTTCCTTAAAACAGACCTTTCTTCAGTGTGGCCGGTAAGGCTTTATCTCCTAAGGATAAAAGTTATAAGGAGTAATCTTTGAGTCTAGAAATGAGAAGTGCATGTTCACTACTACACTGTATTCACCACATCCTTGAATTTAGTCACACCAGTGGGGCCGGTGCTCAAACAGTAGCATAAGCCCTCAACTCCAATGGCTCCTGTCAGAACTGCTGACCTTAGTGAGGGATGCTAAGCTTAGATGAACAAAATCAGAGTTTCTGTCTCTTAGAAGTGTTGTAAGCACAGGGAGTCGTTTAAGCGGGCCAACGTTATTATTTGCACTTTAGCAGGAAGTCCTATTGGGTCCTGGCTGTTCATTGTGGACATGGTTTTTAAAGACCAATGAGTAGGAGAACACAAAGAAATGCTAACCGTTGTTAAAGGTCTCAATTCAACTCTGGAAACTACAGCTTTAAGTTCGGTAGGAGAGAATGACTTCTATTTTTTCAAACTTTTATTGGGGAACATTCCTCTGGAATTTTAAAAGTAAAAATTTCAGGAAGTTATTTTTATTTATTTGATTTCTCTACATTCATGGGTTGGGAGTCCAGGCAGCACCCACCTATATACCAAATTGAAAACAATATAAAATGTCATAAATTCTGGAAAGGTATAGAAAATATAAAATTTGTTCAAGATTATAATTATATTGCAATGCCTGAGTAGTCATATTTAGTAGGTTCATGTTGTATGTTTCTTCTAACTTTATTAGTAAGCTTAGAGAAGAGTCAAAACAAGGAAAAATTTTTTTCTATTAAATGTGCATGTGAGGCACATATGTAGACAGATCAGAAAGGTGATGTGTGAAGGACATGTCACCGCAACTCAACTGGAGAAGCTTCTCAGAAGTTTCAGGGCCATTCACTCACCCTGACTCATGATTTATTTGACAAAATGGTAAAGGCTGTCTAACTTCTGTAGCTGCCTCAATCCTGTTCCAAATTCCTGGCTTCTTTTGACACATAAAATATTGTCCAAAGATAAAGATACACCACAGTGACATCTTACGTAGAGATTTGTTCACAAACTTTCAGCCTGGTTTATGCATTAGAAGTGGCTGTTTCTAATAGATGCAATGGAGGGAAGCCTGTATCATCTATAAGAATCAAGGCTTTTTATTATGTTTTGACAGCACTACATTTTAAGTACCTACCACAGAGGAGAATGATTCGTACTGAACAGTTATAAAATCCAACACAGTGATGTGGCTATTGTTCTAAGAGTGGGTTTCTAACCAATCACAGCAAAATTTGTATCCCTAGCTTCTGATCAGGGGACATCTTTTTTCAATTTTGAATCATGGCTCAAGGACAGAGATGTGATGCTCATGGTTATCTTTCTTTAGATGTGAGAAATGAGCCAACTTGTGGAGGCCAATGGGATAAATCATGAACTAGAAATCACTTCCATTTCCCAGTGACCTGGCTGTTGTTTGATTTTCTCAAAATCCCCTTGCACTTGGATTTTCCTCGGTTGCAATGGTACTTACCAAGACCCTGAGAAAATTCATTCTTACTGTTCTGTGGTATCTTCTCACACTTGTACTCTGATGTCACTCATATGCCCTGGGCAGGATGCTTGATGATAATGCAATTTAGAATTCACAAAAAAAGGGTGACAGAGTTCAAGAACAGCGCAGATTACAGTATATGGTTGAGCCTGAAATGGCACTGTGAATTGATGTTCTGGGATTTTAGAGTAGAGATGGAAATTGAAAACCAGTGTAATTCAGAGATGCTTTTATACAGGAGGTAAACTTGACTTTTACCAGTGAGCATCCTTGGAAGAAAAACGTCATGAGAAAGAGGATACTGCAGGTAAGGAGGAAGGAATCCACTGAGATGGAAATGAGTCTGAAGGAAACTGCTCTGGGTAGACTGGTGAGGCCGGGTTTGAGACTTGAAAATTAAGCAATGGAGTAAGATTTGCTTTGGCAGAAAACAAACTCTTAAAACTTTTGGTCAGGGATGCATCTGATAGAAAGATGTATCATAAATACTAGTGCTTCTGGCCTGGAAGGAGTGACTCAGGAAGGAGAGTGAGGAGGCAGCAATGCTATGTGAGGGGACAATGACAGCATGGACTTAGCTTGTGGCAGGGAAAGCATAGAAGAAAATAATATCCCTATAAAGATTACACACACGTGTGCACACACATACACACACACATGCACATGCCCACACACACACATACATGTGCACACACACACACATACATGCACACACACATATGCACACACCCCACACCATACACACATACATGCACACACACATTCACACACACACTCACAAGCACATGTGCATACACATACACACACACATCCCATGAAATTTTATTGAAAGGATGAAGAAGTGAGCTTGAAGATAGTTATCTCCAAATTTTAAACTCCTTATATGGAGACATTTTCTTGTATGTGTGAAGTTTTTATTATTGCACGGTATTTAGGAGGCTGTGTTGTAGATACACAGGAGGGTGCATTTGGAAGGCTGCATTGTGGAGGTACAGGATTTGAACTTTAACTCCGGGGTATGGAGAGAACAGGGAAGGGCAAATGGTGGGATTAACTCCAGAGAAAAGGTAACATCAAGAGAAGAAATCTGAGAGTGGGAGAAGGAGCACTGGATTCACATGCTACATAGAGAGAGGAAGCCAGAGAAGCTCAAGGCAAACAATGGCTGGAATTATGGTGGAAAAGGAGAAAAGTCTAAGAAAATGATATTAGTGTACTTGCTTAGACTCATTGTGTTATTAGGCTTCAAAAATGACAGTTCAAAAAGTTTGCGTTTGTCCAGAATTTACTACTAGAGTTCTTTTATAAAAATGAATCTTGCCTATTCAGGAAGTTGAGGCAGAAGGCTGGTCAATTAGAGGCCAGTGTGGTTATATGGCAAGATCATATATTAATTAGTCAAACAAACAAAAGTAACAAACAAAAACCCAAATGCAGTCAGCTACAAATTGATCTGTAATATATTTTATATAAAAACATGTGATGTGGGATGTTTTTCTGTATTTTGTGATATCATTCACTTATAAATGAATTGTCGTGGCCTATGGCAAGCATCTTAGAAGTAGGCGGGGTAATTGAAGCATAGATAGGGGAAGGAGGGCAGAGTCAAAGGAGATGCGATCCAGTCATCTGAGAAGCAAGTTGTAAAGAAATAGGTAAGCCACAGGCCATGTGGCAAGACAGATTAATGGAAATGGATTTAATTAAGATGTAAGAGCTAGCTAGCAATATGCCTGAGCCATAGGCCAAGCAGAATGTAATTAATATAAGCATCTGAGTCATTTGGGGGGGGGGAGGCTAAGCAGCAGCAGGCAGGTCCCAACCTTCAGACTAGACTGGGCCAGAAACTGCTTATTATAAATGGTGCCCCACATTGGGTGCCATATATTGCTGAAATATTCATTTGCAATATAAAGGATTAATATTTATTGAGGGCTATATAAACGCTCATGATACAATTTGAAACCTTAAGACAATTCTTGGAGAATGGAACTGTCCCATGCCAGGCTTCTGATCTGCTCTTGGAGAATGCAGAAACAAAACAGTAAGGAAGCTCAGTGTTCTCCAGGTCTCAATGGGTTCTGGCCATGCCCTGTAGGAGTCCTGAAACTCAGGGTTATGCCTCTAAGCTTCCATAAATAATGCCTGAATCCCACTACAAACATGGGTTTTTGATAATGTGTCTTTATAAAATTTCAGTAGGGTGGTGGTCCATGACTCGTATTTTTGATATGTTCATAATATAGAGTTCTAAATTTTAGTATATGTTTTAATTGTATTTGGTGTTTAAATTGCTACACTGTAGATGAGTGGAGTTTCTCTAATTTGGCTTCTGTGTTTTTAATTAAACCTGTTTTCTCTCACACCTTGACAACAGTCTCTGCTACATGTTTAAATTTGCCACATCTGCATTCTGATCAAACCAAGAACCATCTTTCTCTTAAGAATATTCAGTTACTTTTAGTGACTATCATATCCACAGTCACAGTGTACAACAGCATGCTTTCTGTCAGTAGATCATAGAAAAAAGTGGTTTCTATATGTGTGTGAAAGAAAAATGTTAACTATGAATGTGTTATTATTTATAGTACAAATATGAGTAGAGAGTATATTTGCATCTCTCTCTACTTTCTCTTATGCTAAATGTCTCAATTATGAGCAATATTACCATGATCAATGCCTTCTAAATTTTGATTGATGTTTATAAGTCACACAGTGATATAATTCCGTGGTCTTCCCTGAGTCTTGGCAGCCTGATACTTGGTTTCAGTCATGTTTGAGTGAAAAAGACACATCCTAAAACATCAAGAATTGGGGCTGGAGGTGTATCTCAGTCCTAGAGCCATTGGCCTGCCTGCATGAAGCCCTGAATCTGACCAACGAACTCCTCAAAGGACAGAACCAAATAATCTTTTGGACAAACATTAATAGATTATTATCTTCTATCAATTTTTTAAATCTTACTCTTCATTTTTAAATCTCTTTGGGGTTTTTCCTAGTATTCTTTTGTTCCAATGTCACTTGTCAACAAATATTATTAAGCTCAACAGGGACACCACATAGAAGTTATATGAATGTATAAAATACAATGATAGCAATGCTTATATTTGAAGAATCTTATATGCATTAAAAGAACATTTTCAAAGTGCAGATGTAAAAATATTTACTGGTAATATGCTTATGATACTTTGACTTGAGCATAGTATCACGAGTTTGCATATTATTATGTAACAGATTCCAAGTATTTAGTTTCCATATATTCTCATCATGTCACATTTCTTTAAGTAGCTCCTAATTTCTTACTAACCATTTGAAAGTCACATTTGTTTTTTTCTTTTAAATTTTCTTGTAGTATATATTTTATACTGAGAAATCCTGCCCCACTCTGTTTCTTCCACTTACCTTTACTCACCCTGCCTTATTTCCCCACTACCTTTACCTCTACCCCATTCTCCCCATTCCTAGACAATTTTGCTTCTACATTCATTTAGTACCTATGTGTATACATGGTTATATGATTATACATAATCCAGGAACCACAGATGAGAGAAAACATATATTGCCTTTCTAAGACTGGTGTAATTTGCTTAATGTTGCCTCCAGTTGCATCTACCCCCCACCCAAAACCCTATAACTTTATTCTTCTTAATAGTTGAAAAGCATTCTATCAGGTACACCCCTAAATTTTCACTATCCATCCTCCACTGTTGGACCCTAGATTGACTCTATAATTAAGCCTTCATGCCTTAAACAGAGATGCTCAAATATCTCTGAGATATATTGATGATATTCACCTTTAAAGTAATCACTTAAGTTTTAATTTTTATTGCTATAATTAGCATATTGTTGTCAGAAATTTGTCTTCATAGAGATGATAAAAAATTTCATAACATTTTTCTTTCTATGAAATTGAGGTATCTGTGTTTGAAAGCTTTAATTAATAATGAAGAATAAATCTATTTCTGTAAGCCCCTTCAAGGCACGTGACTGGCCAGGCCCCTGCCCCGAAAAGCTCCAAGTTCCAGAACACTATAACTGGTCTAAAGGCTGGACCGAACCCCTGCCTTGCTGAGTAAAAAGCCCAAGCTCTGGGCTTGAAATCCCACCAATCCTTACCATGAAAAGTTCTTCCCCCGCCCCCCACCCCAAGAAAGCTATATTAACCGTGTCTTCTGCTTGGTTCTCTGCTGTTTCTCACCTGAGCAGAGGTGAGAAACAATATTTTTTTTTTCGTGATTCTACTGACTTTTCTTCTCCTTTGAATGTCTATACTCTAGTTTGGGAATTCTTGTTTAAAGGATGAGACAACTTCAAAAAGATGAGTTGTAGTAGACGGCTGAAGATGAAAGTATGGAGCTCAATGAGAATCAGAGAGGGGGGGTGAAATGGAAGAGTCTATACCCTTTGTGGCAATAAAGGGATGAATAGGATGGGTACCATACTTGGAGGAAAAAGCATATAGAAACTGACAAGCCTGGGTATGTGTGTGTCCCCATCTGAACATTAAGAATAAGGAGAGAATGCAGATTATAGAACGATAAAAGTGGAGGAGGGAGTCGAAGGGGACCGATAGGGTTTATGCCTCACGCATTGCAGATGTATCTTCCAGAAGTAGACAAACCAAATTACCAACCCAGATAATGATGAATTTCATTTCTTTCAGTTTTAAGTTATTTGTGCAGACTGACGTGGGTAACACTGTCATGGAGAGCAAAGACGCAATGATCTTTTTGAGAAGGGGGAATCACACAAGTGAGGCAGACTGTAGAATGAGTTTTTGCCTGTCTAGCTTGTGATCTAAACTCGTTGACTTGCAGTCTCATAAAAACACACAGAAGCTTATATGAATTATACTTTGTTTGGCCTATGGCTCAGGCATATTTTATCTAGTTCTTTTATCTTAACCCATTTTTATCAATCTGTCTTGCCACGTGGCCTGTGGCTTATCTATTTTTTTATATCTTTTTTTGGGGGGGAGGCTGGATCAAGTTTCTTTCTTGACTCCACCCTCTTTCTCCTTCATCTATGCTCATATTTCCAACCTACTTCTAAGATGCCACGCCACAGGTCAAAATAGTTTATTTACTAATCATATTTACAGTGTTAGAAAGACATCCCACATCAGCACACTGTAGGGGAAGGAATCTGGCTGCAGTGTGGAGGATGGAAGAATGAAATGAGAAACAGGTTTTTGGTTGCTCAGAGGAAAGTTATGAAAAATAAACGAACAATAAGCCTAATAAACAAGGAAACAGCAGAAGAAATAAAGATAATGAAAAAGAGTGTCCCTTAGATGGAGATGGCTAATAAGCCCAGGGACATTCCATACATGTGACTCTTGTTTCATACTTATCATTGATCCTCGTTGTCCTAGAGACTGCTTTTAGCTCAGCCTACCTGCCCGTGGATCCCAAGGCATACCTCTGACAGCCAGAACTCTCAGGGGTACTTGTCTGTAAATCCTAGCCCTGTTCCAGCACAAATATAAAAACGCCACTGCAGCACCGATTTTCATTTGTGATTCCAATGGACATGATTTGGAGGACATTTATACCCAGCGACTGGCAGTGTGTTTATTTTCCTTTTAGCGGTTGATGAAGTTTGAGATTTGCCCCTGGCTTCAAGAGTACAAATGTAAAGCACTCATTTTTTACATCAATATTTGGGGATGCATGGAGGTGATGTTAGAAGAAAGCTTGTTTAACTCCCTACAGTGTTATCCTATCATTCTAAAGTGTGACTTTTATCTACTAGAATGTCAAAAATACACTCATCTTTGCATTTACAGCTAAGGTGTATAATATCTCCTGGCTCTGCAGATTCCCATTGCAAGGTCTTGGAGGACTAGCCTTTCTAAAGAACTTTCTTCTCTGGAATATTCTTGACTTTATATTCAATGTTGAATTATGGCTTCAGATTTATTAAGACCCATAAAATGAATTCTTTGGAAACCATTTTCATTTCTCTACTAGGCTTTTACATAATTTATAATTAAGATTTAAATTCCATTTGGCATTTTGTTAATGCAAATGCTATTGGTCCAAGACTTAGACTTGAGATCAAGAATGTGCATTTTAGATATACTTTTGCTGTTGATTGATTTAGTAACCTTGGAAAAATAAATTTTTTCTTACTAGTTTTGTTATTGAGAATAATTTACACAAAACTTAGAAGCTACACAAAATTTAAATAGAAATAAAAGATTTTTTAATATAAATTACTCTACAATGACTTAGAGTACATAAAAGTATCATTTTATAGTCTTGAAAGGAACTAGCTTGCTACATTTGTTTTCAAAATGATTTCTCTTAAAAATGTCCCTGAGTATTTCTAGTGGAACTGTAATAAAAGGCATGACTCTTTTTAGATGAGGAAAAGCATGCATGTATTGATTGCAGTAACCTAAGAAAAACTTGAATAATGATAACATCAGTGCTCCCCAACATTGAAGAGGAAAATCTCCCAAAACTCCACCCTGCAGGAAGAGCTTCAGGTAACTGATGACTGCTCAGAGAGGGAGCATCAGTTTTCCCCAGGAGTGAGCCTCTTCATTAGTTACTCAATGCCCAGTGAGCCTATGTACATATGATTGCATAGACTCAGTGGCAAGCTGTTCTTAATATGTATATAGATGCACAGTAATAATTAAGAAAAACAATAGGGTTAATGAATGGCAGTAGAAAGGATGGGAGGTGGAGTAAGACATCAGTTGGAGAGAGGAGCAGGGTAATAGGTCTTGAAGAAGCTCTAAGTCTATTAAGTACATGTCTGCAATGTCATGATGAAACCTATTAAATATGATTATGAAATGAAACCTATTAATAAATGCTAATAAAAGAGAAAATGTTTTCACAGAATTCTTAAATTTTAATTCTGACATACTTTTTGTGTACTTCCTGGGGTCAGAAGTAAAAACTTTCAGTTTATCTTATCCAAACAATTCTCAGGAACTGAGATAAGAGCGATGTTGAGTCGCTTATCAGTGGATTTGCCATTCCCTCTGCAGTATCTGATGGCGGTCTGTTATTTATGACTATGGTTTGGTCTGCTTTGCACATCGTTTATGGATTAGCTTTGTGTTTGTGGAAGTTTCCAAATGGGTTTTGAAGTAGACCTAGATTTTCTTTTGAAATACTGAAAAATGCTTCTCTCTGTGTGGTCTTTTCTTTCTTTATTCAAATTGATTCAGAAACTGTTTTCCCCATGATCTGAATGAAGAAATCCCAGAGCATGCTGATATGCCTCAAGAATGTCTTTGAATATGAATTGTGTGCGCTGGGTCTCAAGGATCTATCTCTAATCAATCTTTGGTCACACTGACAATGTTATCAAGGTCTAGGCCGGTGTAAGGACAAAGAATTAGCTTATTTGGGCAGTTCTCAGTTTAAGGAAAGATAGTGAAGGACTAAGGGGCAGCAAGGGTTGGTTCAGGAAGCAACACTGGTTATTAGACTAATATCAGACTATTAGACTCACATCAGACTTCTCACCCTACTGCTATACTTACAGCCATGATTGATCATCCACTTTGTATATTCCCTTTAAATGCATTCTTTTTGGAGACTTCTCTTTAGCATACTGTCTTCAGATCTACAGTGGGATCTTTTGGTGGGTTGGGGAGAAGGGGTTTATTTTGGTTTATAAAGTTCTGGAGAGATAGCCCATCATTCGGGAGAAGGTATGTCATCAGGATGTGGCTGATCACAGGCTGGACACAGTCCAAAAACAGAGAGGAGTCTGTTTTAGAGTTTTCATTTCTCTTTATCTTGTGATAAGATGTTTCTGACTGACCTACCCCTGAAATCCAGACCCACAGTCCCGCAACCACTTAGTCCCAAATAATCACATAAAGGCTTATATTAATTTTAAGCTGTTTGGCTTATTACTTGCTAACTCTTATACTTTGGGTTAACTCATATTTCTATTCATGTTCAGCAATGTGGCTCGGTACCTTTTTGCTCAGTGAAGCATTCCCATTCTGCATCCTCTCCTTCTGGCTGGCGTCTTCTCTCTCCTCAGCTCATCAAGGAAATGTCCAAGAAAGCTGGAAACCCCCTCCTCCCTCTGCTCAACTATATTGTTTCCTCTATGGATATTCCTAAAGCTAGGATTAAAGATCCCCACTCTCTGACCTTTATGACTTGGCTCTGCCACTGATGCTCCTCAGATATTCTAGAATAATTTTATTAAATATATATATATATCACCATATTGATTTTTTTTTCTGCTCTTAAATGCGAGTCTTCATTTTTCACCAGCTTCTTGAGAAAGTACATTTTCCTGACTGCAGCTTGGGTGTGAAGCCAGAACTTGTCTCTCTGAAACATAGACATCCTCTGCGTTTAAAGACTCAGACGTCGGTTTCTCATTCTGTTCTTGCTTTTTTTTTTTCTTTTTTCTTTTTCTTCTCACAGTTCTAGGAAACTATTTTGGGGTTACCCTTCTCAGGCCTCTAAATCCCAGTCCTGGTCTTCTGTGCTCTGAATAAAGTCTCCTCTGAATGCCAGACTGGTGCAGTGGGATTACCCTTGGCCCAGGAAGGAGCAGCAGGAGGTATCAAGGTCTTCATTATGGTGTATTTTCTTTGTGTATTTCTAAAAAACCCGTTGGTTTTCTGGGCCCCGGGGCTGATGCACCATAGCAGCCTTTCGTCTTTCCTTTGCTAATAGTGTATAATTCTGCTGAGAGGTCCGTGGAGTTGACTTTGCAATCCACTCATACTATATCATCCTTGTTTTCATTGTTCCCCAGATGACTCTTCTTCAGCTCAATAATTAGTTCTGGGAGTCAGTAGAAAAGGGTGCAGGGATGTTGAGATAAGGGAGATGACCTTTATGCAGGTTTTGGAAGGAACACTTTCTTGCTGGTTCAAAGATAACAAGAAAAACAGTTGCTGAGAAATTTTGACCTTGGTTTCTCAGAAGCGAGATGCATAGTGTCAGTGTGCCTGCTTTTCTTCATAACAGAGCCACTCAGGCATATTCTCCATATATTTTACTTCTATAAGCTTTTTGTTATGTTTATGAAACAAGTCATAAATGTCCAAATGATGTTAGCCTTGGGAAATACATACATCTACTAGCTACACTTGATGGTGCATATTTATCAGGCTGCTAACTTCTGGAGTTGGTTAATAACACCCAAACAATCTTAGTTGTATTATGCTATCCGTCTTTCATGTATTGAAAGCATTGCATTTGAAGGTCTTGCACTTTCTAAATTGTACTGTCTCATGTTGCAAAGTTTGTACCAAACATATAAACATTGTTTGCTTCATTTTCTTCTTTCACAGAATAGTAGAGATGATGCTGCAGCTGTGAAGTATGAAATAGTGCTTGTCCATTATCTGGTCATAGATAAAATATCAAGTTAATGGAAAGAATAATTAAGGCCTTGGAATTGCAAAGGCTCGAGATAGAGGACCAGGTCCTGGAAATAGCTCCGTGGAAAACTGGCTTTTGTATCGTACCTTAGAAAGGCATTGTATTAGTAACTTTTTGATGATGTGATAAAATACTGTAGCTAAGGCAACTTGTGGGGGAAGAAGTTCATTTTGGTTTTCTAGGGGAAAATGGTAGGGTAGACCTGGTGGCAGGCAGGCAGAGCAGAGAGCTGAGTGTTCATGTCTTTGACTGCAAACAGGATGCGGAGAATGAACTGAAAGTGGGCTAAAAACTCTCCCTACAAAACAGTGCCACCAACTGAAGACCAAGTGTTCAAATACATGAGCCTATGAGGGACATTTTTCATTCAAACCCCCACAGATGTGTATGGTGGGAAGGTATGCCATACTAAGGATACAGGACTATGGACATTTGGTTATTTGGTTATTTTGGCTCCTGTGTAGTGAGAAATAAGTCCTGAGAAGGGAAGATGAATCTGAATTATAGTGGGATTTAGATGCTGAGTAAGAGGCAGACTGATGTTCAAATTTAGTAAAATGCCATGGAGAGCTCAGATGTCTGTCTTTTTTTTTCTGATTCAGAAATTCTGCTCTCTATTCTGTGTCTGTCTTGGATTGTGTGCCACAGGGAGACACCTTTTTTTTTTTTTTTCTCTTTTGGATAGACTCTTAATTCAAAGTTTATTACCTACTCTAATCCCTTTGTCTTTACAGGAAGTATACACATAGATTGTTAATGTTGTTTCTGTTCCACGTTACACAATGAACATTTCTATACATCATTAAACTCTGTTCTTAAGGTCTGAGCATCTTTGTTGTCCATGATGAGCTTCATAAGGACATCTTCATCCAAACATCTGACTTCCTTTGGCAATTTTGTCTTTCCTCTTTTCTTCCATCCCTGCATCAATCCCCATGAGTACTTTGACCTGGTTTTCTAGGAATACAAATCTCTTGTTCACCCACCACATAGTCATATGATCTACTCTATAATCAAAGCCACTGTAAGTCCTAAAGGGAGTGAAATCTACTGTTCTGAAGATGTTTTTTGTACTCATAATGTAACTTAAAAAGAACAAATCTACATTTATGATTTAAAGACATGGGACACAGACAAACATTGTCAGCTTTTTAGCTGTGCAATGGTTTTTCAGTGTTGCAGCTTTCTTTGCTACAACTTTAAATAGTTTTATAGTCACCACACATTCTACTCCATGAAGAGTTTTCCTTTCTGCCCCTGGATCTGATGGATTTCTCTGTCAGTGTCAAGATTGGCTTGTGCCAGCTCTTAATGTAGAGAGTATTAATTTTATAGTCACTTCCAGGCCCCTTGTAATACAGAAAACATGTTTTTTAAAAAGACCACATGTGGTTGCTAGACTGGAGAGTTACAGCGTAATAAATATACTAACAAACAATCAACAATTTTTTTTTTCTGAGTAACTGAAATGAACCAGAACACTTGTATAGTGAGCCATCCATATTATAATAAACTATGGAATTTAGATTCTGTTCTGAATTTCAATACTCACATATTGATATATTTTAAATAGAATAATGTACTTAGAAAATACTGTAACATTTTTGAAATATATCATTTATCACTGTGCACGCCTTTTACATTTTTCCATACAAACTTGCACTGCTAGACTAAGAACAATCTCTCTTGTACTTAAATGCTTTTGCTTCCTAGAAGTTATCAATGAATAAGAAACGTGTTCTCACCCCAATCTTCCACGTGTAGATTCTTTCCTCTATCTTCTTTTCTGCTGGGAAACTCCTCCCCTGTTTTAGTCACAACTTTAGCATGGCTCTGACAGAGAACCATCCTTAAGTCCCAAACTCTTTCCTTTGCTTTTCAAATCTCTTGGTTTCATGCTTCATAAAGTGTCTTCTCTTTCAGAACTTTGTATACATAATAATCTGTTTTACATTTTATTTCTGTATTAGACTGTGATTTCCATAGGAGCATGTGTTTTGATCACAGAATCATTATGATTTCAGCACATGGTGCATTTTCAAAAAGTATTTGATCTTTGAGTAATCATTTTGCTTAGACCTTCACTCATATCACCATGAGAAGGTGACAAACATCCTGCTTGGGGAGCATGGTAGAGAAGCAAATTAATGCCATGCTTCAATTTCCATCCTAGGTGAACCTTGCTAGTATGCCAAGGAGGGAGGCAGGCCAGTCAGCCTGTGTGAAGAGAGTCTGTATGCAACATTCTACATAAAATTCTTGCCTTTTAGCCAAGCTGCATTAAATATATTTTGAAATTTGTTGAAAAGTTAGAAAGTAAAAATGAATTTTCATCTATTCTTTGTTGAGGTTCTCCCAAAGTTGGTGTATGTGTGTATGTATGTATGTGTGAGTATGTATATATGTGTGTATGTGTGTGTATGTGTATATGTGTGTATATGTGTGTATGTGTGTGTGTGTATGTATGTATGTGTGTATATGTATGTATATATGTGTGTATGTGTATATGTGTGTATGTGTGTGTATATATGTATTTATGTGTGTGTATGTATGTGTGTGTATGTGTATATGTGTGTATGTGTATGTATGTGTGTGTATGTATGTATCTGTCTATATTCTGTCTTCCCACCCATTAGTCTGCTGTTATTTTAATGTTTACTCTTAACTTCCCCTCCCCTCTCTTCCCTAGCTCTTTCACTCCTAAGAAGGAGTGAAATCTATCTTCCTCCTTTGTCTCTCTATACTCTCTCTTTTTTTTTACTCAAAACTAATGATTTACAGTAATAGTGTCATCACCAATCTGAGAAAACAGAACTTATTTTCTCTTATTTTAGCTCCTCTTTCCATAAGTGAAAAATCTGCGTCTGGAAAATAAAAAAAACTGCTTCGGATTGCTAAGTCATGTCTGCTCAAAGCTCCCTACTCAGGAGAGTTCAACATTTGCTTAGAACTCCTTTGCATTTGTGCTAAGGGCGTGGCACTTAGATCTCTCATGAAGAAGCTTGGTTAATAATACTTGGTTAATTTGCTTTCTCTGTTCACTCAGTAATGAGGTTATTCTTTTGAAATGCTTGCTTTGTTTTGTTTAGACTGCATTTCAGAGACTCTTTTTCTTCTTAGCTTTCTGATCTTTTGCGTCAACTCTTCATTCTTTTTATTTTTAGCACCAAAAGTACTAACAGACTCAAAACTGAGGACTGTAGAAAAGGTGTGCATATACAAATCACCGCATCACTCGGCTGTCACTTCTTCATACTCCTTTACTCTTTCCTTCCTTACCTTCTCTGGGAACAACCACGTTCGTCTCTGACTTATCTCCCCCAACACCATTTATTTTTCACAATGGGCCAAATAATTTTCTTTCTTAGATAAAAGGAAGATCTTTGCCTCTATCTTCGCTTTATTCCTTTGTATACCTGCTTGGTACTCTATTTCACAGATATACTGCAGTTTATTTAAATAAACTCATTGTTTTTTTGCATATTGCTTCCAATTCCAATAAATACCTATAATAACACAGAATACTACAAGGAATAGTTTTTGTGTGTAAAAAATTTTTGTAACAAATCACATGAAAATGAAAATTCTGTATCTTAAGAAGTACATATGTAATTTTGTTAGATATAACCATGTATCTTTATATAAGTGTATACCCAATTTTCGATTTAGCACGGTATACTTGGAGAAGTCCCAGATAATCTATAATAAGACTCTCTCAACAACGAGGATAAATTAAGCAATAAAGAATACAGTAACATATAATGATGTATAAAGTTGACAAATGGCCATTAAGCTTTATTATAAAATAAAGAAGACTTCATTTGTAATAACAAAGAATAACATGAAACACTAAAGTTAAATTTAATAAGAAATATGCTACTCTGATCATCAGAACAATAAAGTATTCCAAAAAGACACCAAAGGAAAGTTGACAAACTAGACAGACACGATTTGTTCTGGCTCTGATGGCTCAATATTATAAAACTGCCAGGTGACCCTGAGTAAGTATATAAACTTTATGCCATCCCAATACTACTCCAAAATGATATTCATTCAATTTTTTTTCACAGAGGTATGAAAATAAGAAGTATAAATAAACAAAAATATTATGGGTATCAGTCATCACAATCATATATGAGTGTTTTTCTACTCTAATGCCTGTTGTTAAAACTCTTTGGTACTGGTGATTCAATAGAGTATCAGCAGTGATATATAAAAGGAAACCCAAAAATTGCCCTAAAAGAAAGGTGATATTCACAAGCCCTGGGGTACAGGTGAGTTTTTCATAATTAGTACAGAGGGACAACTCATTATTCAGTCAGAAAAAAACAAAATTAGAGCTTAAATTTATATCATGAAGCAGAATGTTTGAAATGGGTCAAGAGTCTAAGTCTAAATTATGAAACCAGAGTGCTAAAGACAGAAACATGGTGAAGTTTGCCTCAAGCCCAACATAAGAGCTTATGTCTCCTTCATATGCCCTGGAAAATGACTTTGGGGGATAATTTCAGCCAACAGCTTTGATTTTTCCTTGCCCATAGTTGTCTGCTTAGTCTTAGAAACCACAGACTTAGGTAACTTTTCAAGGTACTTGTCCTTTATGTGGTGACTCAACCATCAGGACAACTTTAATTTTACATCTTAAAGTATGGTATAAGTATATAGTTGTTTCACATATACCTCAATGGCTGGGCAGTCAAATGGTCTCATGCAATTGCAATAAGCCTGTGAAAAAGAATCATCCACATATCTGGGGAGGCAATTCATCTCTGAGGCTCAATCCCTTACTTTATAGAAGAATGCACAATAAGGAGACTTATTATGACATCTGCAACTCATTTATTCCTGGTCTTGATTCTACATGATTGGCTATCTAGACAACAGCCTTACTATTCCAGAGTTATCTGCACATTTCCAGAAGTCACACAAATGAGAATGTATCATCCTGCTTCATGATGTCATGCCTGTCAATCCAATGGAGAAGTCAGTATAAATTACTAGGGTCATGATTTCATGAGTTTATCCGTCAGGGAAAGGGTCTATATGTTTTAGTGCAAGTTATATGATCATATTCAGCAGCAGTATTATAGTCCTAAGCCTCCCACTCCCTTTCCCTAAGAAGCTACAGCCCACACTCATTCCTCTCTTTGAACACCTACTTCACTTGAAGTTTTAACCACATAATTTAGCTTTTGTTTATGTGCCTGAATTTTCTGTAATGGATTCAATTTTTCCATTACAGTCTTTAGCAGCTTGAGGAAAAATATAGCTTCATATATTTGTGAATATGCATATATATGTTTATACATACATTATATATATATAGATGCATATATGTAATTTCTCCCACAAGCTCATTCCCCATTCACCAACAAACATACATAATTGCTAACCTGATATTTGACATATATAGTGAATTAAAAATTATTTTTTGAGGAAATGGACACTCATCAAAGGTTCAAAGAAGGTTAACTCAATGTGTACAAACTTACAAATGTTTCCATTTTTAAAGTAAGATATGATTTTAAAAGCTTGAATTGAACATGTCATATAGATTTTAGTCTTGAAAAGCAGCCACTTTACATGGCTTAGTACCTGCTGGTCATGAAAGAGCACCCAAGTTTCACATAATGAAGTTTATGGCTGGAGCTGAGGTGTGGCTCAGTGGTTAAGGACACTTGCCACTCCTACAGAGGACTAGAGTTCGAGTCCTAGGACCCACATTGGACAGCTCACCACCATCTGTAACACCAGTTCCAGGGAATCCAATCCCTCTTCTGTTCTCTGTGAGTACCTGCATTCATGTGAGCATAGTCACCCAAAAACAAATGTGTAAATAAAATTAAAAATAAAAGGGAGAAAGTTTATACTCAGTGTTATAAGACGTTGTGGAAGTTACGTGTAGTATAATTTGGAAGACACTTTTCATCAGAGAGCTAAGTGCTGAGTAATTTAGAATTACTTTTAGCTAACTAGATGATTTGGTTTTCTTTTATAAAAGCAATGTGTTCATTTTAGTTGAATGCCAACTTGTAGTTTTTTAACCTGATATACCAGTATTTATTAAATATATACAAGAATCTTTATATATTGATATATTTATATGTATAAATATTGATAATGTATCACTTTAGTATGAAAACGGCTTTTAATTCTAAAACTGTATCTTGCTTATTTAATTTTTTAGACCTGCCACTCACACATTGAAATGTTGTTACCAGAATGCTCTGTATAAGTTGTAAAAGAAAGTAACTTAGTTGTCTTCGTTTGTATCCATCGCTACATTTGACCATCTGAAGTTTAGAGCAAGGCCTCCAGGCTAGAAAGATATTAGAGTACCTGGGATGGATGCTTACTACATTAACTTCACAGTGGCTTGAAAAATGATGGGAAATGAGTTCTCTACAGATATTGAGGTATCTTCTATGCAATAAAAGTATGAAATATATAGCAGAGAGAGACCATCTTGGTCTCACTTGCTGGTAGCCTGATATTATTATTGGTCACTTGCATAAGTGTTGATCGACCAGGGAACTGGCATGGCTGAGTCAGAGAAGATGAATATCAGCACCCTCAGTGACAGGGAGGGAGTAACAGAATGAGTGACAGAAGTCCTGGGCTCAGAGGGTAGCATCGATGGGGCACAAGCAGTCAGCATGTGTGACACCTGGGTTTGCTCTCCAGCACCAAAACCAAACCCAGCTGTGGAGCCATACTGAACCAAATAAGATAACTCAGACTTGATTACTTCCCAGGTGTAATGACCACCACGCTTATGTGAAGTTATAGGAAAGCATTGAGTGAGCTTGGAGGGATGATGTTGCGACCTTTGTACCTGGCTAGCTTTGTACCTAAGCTTACTAAGCAAAGAGGAAGGATTAAAAAAAAGATTTGACAAAATACGGTGACCAAGATTCTTAACATTTTAGGTTCAGACATCTGAGGAAAGTGCTTACAGCTCTGTCAGAGACGAGTATAATATACAGTTATATAGGAATGGTGTAACTAGAGAAGACTATGATTCATCCCATGAGGTATCAGATTTGTTCAAGTTTTCATTGATACTAGAAAAATTTCCTCATTAAACTTACAAGGCACTGAACGTATTAAAAGTTCTGAGTTGTTATAGGTTGGACCACATGTCATACATATTAGCAAGGGGAAGTATGTCAACAAAGATATGACTTCACTACATGTGATTTAGAAAACAACATACATCCTAAGAGCATTAACCACTAAGCATTAGCCTATGACATCAGAAAGTATAGAGGCTTTCTTCTTTCTAATTCTCAAACTTCAGGCTTACATACCATTATCATCTTTGTTTCTGTGATGGGAGTGAGCCTGGCCTACTTCTGAGTCTGTCTATGAAGACTATCACTTCACAGGATCCACTAGGTCAGTGGCTGTCAACCTCCCTAATGTTGAGACACTTTAACAGAATTCTTCATGTTCTGGTGATGCCCAACCACAAAATTTTCATTGTTACATCATAACTGTAATTGTGCTAGAGTTATAAATCATAATTTAAATGCCTGATATGCAGACTATCATATATGCAGCCCCCAAGAAAAGGCTGTACAACCTCCTAAGGTGGTAGTGACTCACTGATTGAGGACCAATGAACTAAATATTGAATTCAACTTAAAATATGGGAGCAACAATACCTAATTGGGACAATCTAAAATTTTATGTTAGTATCACATAAACACAAGCAACTTGCTTTTCTGCTAATTTAACCAATATAAAGCTAATAAGATCAATGTAAAATTACTCTCCAGAATTGTGAGTATAGAAAAAGCAAGGATCCAATGTTGCTGACATCTCCTTCTCTGAAGCAGAATAATAACTTTGCTGAAAAATAAATTTAGTTTTTCAAGAACTGATATTTAAGGGGGAAGAAGATCAGCAAGTTTTTCCTGGTATTTTTCTTCCTGTCTCGTCATGTATCAAATATAGCACATACCAGTTTGAATCGACAACCATTAATTCAACTAGAATCGTTTTTAGTTGAATGCATGTTGTACTTTTTCTATATACCAACCATATAAGTAATATATAGAAATGTTCAATAGCTCCTGCTGAATTTTGAGTTTTCACATTGCATTCAGATAAAACTAAGTTCTATTTGCTCTTGGAGAACCAATTTCAATCTTCACAGATACTCAAGAGTGTCTCATATTTTAGTTTCCAACACAGTGATATTTTCCATATTAAATGTGAAAGAAAAATGTTCAGTGAGTTAATTAGGCTTTAGTAGATAAATAGTTTAGAAAAACACATAACAGGTAAGTGTGTATATATGTAAGAAGAACAAACATAGAAAAATAATGCAATTAGATAAAATTTCCACTGATAATAATTATGAGCTGCAAATAGCCCTGTTGGAAACATCTTGCGGTTCTGATTGACAAGTGTTACATGAAGGTCAGAGAAGAGTATAATAAGCCTCTAAACTCTGTGTTTCTATAAGTCAGTAACAACAATGCCAGGCTACCAGAATTTTTCTCATTTATTTATCGATTAAAAATCTTCAGAAAATTCCAAGAAGTAAACTCAATTCCTCATATCATTCCTTTAATTTAGCCATATAAGGGTGGTGGTTGATTTGAATGTTGCCTAGCTACAAGTTAGAATCACATGAGTAGGCAGCCTCAGTTGAAATAATACTGTGATTACTTTCATTGATGTGGGAAGACATATCCAAATTTGGGCAGCAATTTCTGGAAGCAACCTAGATAAAAATGGACACACTGGGAGGAAGACTGTTTATTTGCCTTTGGTACTCTGGCTTTCTCTCTTGCTATTTTTTTTTTTTTTTAATTTACTCTTTTGCTATTGCCATTTACTTCCCTGATATTGAATTCAATGTTCCCAGGTTTCTATTGTTGTCCAAGATCAGTGGTTCTCCAGAACTCTTCATGTTTTTGAAACTGGATTGGAACTGCTGAGACATCCATTTTTTTTTTTCTTGTTCATCTTCATCAACTTTATATATTAAAAAAAAAAAAGTTGGGTGGCTGTAGCTCCATGCTTTTATTTCTGAGTTCTCTGTTTTATATTTTATCTTATTTTATTTATTTTTTGTTTTATGCGTGTTCTAGTGAAAGGTCTCTGCTGTTTTTGTTGCTATGGTTCTATAGTATAATTTGAGGTCAAATACTTCCAGCATCACCCCTCCCCCCGCCCCGCAACCCCCCACTCCCTTCCCCGCCCCCACCCCTGATTGCTTTGCCTAGAGACAGTCCTTGGGGCTTCCATAGGAATGTTAGTGGTTTTCCCTGTTTCTTTAAAGAGTGATATTGGAATGCTGAGGGGAAATGTATCGAATTACTTTTGATAAACTAGTATTTCTATGGTCTAGTGCCTTTGTTAATTTTTTCTTTTGTGTTTTAAAGTTCATTGTAGAAGGTTTTTGACTTATTTCATCAATTCCAAGTGTTTATTTTCCCCAACTGTAAGTGGGATGGATACCTTGGTTTTATTCTCCGAATGACTGTTACTGATTTATAGGAAGGCTTATGAATTTATGTTTTTTTCTCTCTACGTTTTTTTTCACACAGTATGTTTTCCCCTCCCCAGCACTTCCCAGATACCATACATCTCGCTATGCAATCAACTTTGATTTTAACATACAACATTTTTTGCTGGTGAATCTTCCAAAATCCAAATCCCAATATTAGCCTTCAAATTAGATGAATTTCCCTCTGCTGCTCTAGGTACAGGAAATCTAGAAACTATTTTAAAACTCAGCTTTGGTCTTTAGCAGATTATCTTACTGAGAAGAGCCTATTAGTAAATTGCTTTTACGTTGTTATAATATAATCTTCAGAGGACACAGAGAGGAGACACTCGTTATTTTGTGTAATAGCTTTGCATACAGAATCACAAACCTGGAGATTTCCATTTTTATGGTTCAAATTGCACACACTGCACATTCAAATGAGTACAGTAAGCCTTGCCCATCCATGGGCTTTGTTTCCATATAGCCAACCAATGGCAAACAGAAAATTAAAATTCAGAAGATATTTGTATCTGTATGGAAGTCAGACTTTTCTGTTATTAATCCATAAATAACAAAACACACTGGCTGCTTAAATAGCATTTGCATTGCACTAGGTATTATAAATCATCTAGAATGTGTTTAAAATAATACATAGAAGAATGTATGAGGCATTATTTAAACTCTTCATAATTTTAAATGAGACTTGAGTGTCCGTGTGTTTTGGTAATTGCCGAAGGTCCTGAAAACTGTCTCTGATGAATACTGACAGATGACTATACTCCCGTTGATTCCTGTGCTAACCAAAAATAAGTAGAGTTTGTTCCAGAAAGAGAAGAAATCAATGATAGTGCCTGTAGCTCATCCAAGTGTAGCCCAGTGACGGGTCATATCAATATCTTGAGGCCAGGGGATCTTGTTAGAGTCTTCTGAGTAAGTTTCTGACTTTTAGAGTATCCTTTGGTGATTCATATTGACATTAAAGTTTAGTAAACTACAGTTTACTGGACTCGAAACCTAAAACTTCTTTCCCCAAAGCCTTCCATTTTGTGAGATGCACCTTTCTCTACCATAGCTATGCATTTCTGGTGCCCAGAACAGTGCCTGTCACATGAAATGTTTAATGTGTCAGGTTAAGTTATATTAACTTAATGAGTGATGTACTGAGTCTGTGCAGGATCACAGTGTATCCATATAAACTTTTTATGAATTCTCCTTTAAATCTAATCAATATTTTGAGTCAGATGAGATAAAATAGACAATTCCACTTACACTGATGATCTCTGGATTTTGTTTTGAAGTAGTCTCTCCCTTGTTAAGTTCAAAGCAGTTTTACATTTCCCCATTTCCCTTTCTCTGGGGCTCAGCTTATCTTGTAGGGTTTATTTAGCTACCTACATTATCACCTTCCTTTCTTGCAAATGACTGAAGAAGGTGGAAAGACACATTCGCACTCACTTTCCCATGTAGCATTTGTCAAAGTGACACTTGAGGGCCCAGGTGAGCAAGTGGAAACATGGGGGTGTGGAGGGGGCTCCTTCCCTCAGTATCTTCAGGCTGTTTTCCTTTAGTGCAACAGTGGTATTGATTTTATATTTCATCTGTTCTGAACAGGATGATCTATAAAGCCCTGAAATGACCAGTGGTGTCTGCTCTGCTCATTTAAAAAACACCTTTATTTTTATCTCATGAGCACCACCATGTGTGTTTTTGAAGGGAAAGTGACAATTTTACCAGGGAACATTTCTTTGCTCTTTCACTGATTTCTCTTCAGCCTGCAACATAGTCATATTGCAACCTGTTCAAGGGCTGAGTGTTTTTCCAAAGGTATGAAGATAAATTATTCCTGCTGGGCACAAAGAAAGTTATTTTACCTGTTACCTGAATTGAAAAGAGACAGAAATACTGCTCAATTTTAACCTGTCGCATACACTTGGGAGAAGGGAGCTGCTTCTTAAAAATTTGAAGAACAGTTTCCAAAACATCTGTTGATATTAAAGTGAGCCTTAAGGTTGGTGCCCAACAGATGACTTTGTGCATCCAGTTTCACCAAATCCCTAATCTACCTATGAAATGTTCAGTCAGAAAAACTTCCAAGAAGGCTGTAATCATCTTTCTATCTTCTAGAAAAATTTTACTAGAATTAAAAAATAAAATTCCCAGGGCAGACAAGCTGTAAATCTCATTAAATACTTGGAAGAAGAGAATGGAGCAGAAAAAAGGAAAAAACCAAAACAAAACATACGGTTGGTTGTAAACTGGCATGGAGGTCAGCCGGGCACATGGCAGCCATACGATAGGGTTTGGGGAACTTAAACAAAAGAGTAAGGTATTCTAAAACCCAGGAGCAGAAGCTCTGTGCTTAGAACAGAGTTACAAAGAAGAAAATGAATAAAGGAAAAGTGGACACTTACAAAGTTCCATGCCTGTTGAGTATTTCACTATAGGGGCCGGAATTCTGTACAGAAAAAGGACAGTTCTATTAAAGAGGTAATTATCCCACCTATTACATCACTTAAGGTGAGCCTATCTTCTTATAGTCATCCATTCTTCCCAAGGGACTGTGCCTGGACCAGGTGATTGACCAGCCTGAATGGATGAACTTTTTTAAGTTTTCTGAAGCTTGGAATAGAGGGCTCCACTAAGATCAGAGATTTTATCCTCTGGGCTGGAAGAAACTAATTGCTCACTTGTGGGCCATTGTATCTGCTGTATTATTCCTCCATCTGAAGAGGGATAAATAATTTAGGAGAGGATCTGAAATGGAAGAGTGTAAAGAATTCACTTGAATTCACCTTTTTAACCATAAAATTCTAGAGATTCAGTTCCAAAGTTGTCCTCTAGAACATATTATGAATGTCTGTCTGAAATTCTGGGTTCCACTCTCAGATACAGCTTGTGGGCAAAGGTGATGCCTTAGGAGGGGGTATACCAGAACTCCCATCTGATCTATATAGCAAGAGCACTAAAAGCATTTTGGAACTGCTGCTATTAGGCACCTGCCTGGGGCAGAATCTCCTGTTCTTTTTTCCTATTCCCATGCCACCCTCTAAAGGTGACCTTAATCACCAGATGATCGGGACAACCACTAATCTGACTTCTGTCAGCTTAAAGAAAGTTTTGGATATAACAAAATACCCCTCCAGTATATTCAATCTTAGTTAGACATTAGTCTTAAATCCACATGAAATGTATTTCTTTGTAATTTCTCACTAATAATTTACTTTGTAATGAGAAAATTACTGCTTGGATATAGAACATCACAAATTTGGCTCAATTTCAATACTGTAGCACATACCCTCAACCAAGAGCGAGCCATAATTTTTAAACCTAAAACTCAGGTAGTGACTTTGATCTCTCTCCCTCTCTGGAAGCCAGCTGGGAGAAAGTCCATGCTTTTAGTTTAGCCAATCCCATAGCTATCAAAGTTTCTGAAAGCAGCTCCCGAGTTTATCACTCTCCGGTTTGGCTTTGGAGGGCAAATGTAAAATTGATGAAGAGTCCAATGGTGGATGCTCATGTGAGCCTATCAGGACATTGTAATGGACTCCTATTTAAACATGTTAAAATTATTCTTTGTTGTGGTTTGTCCTGATTCCCTGTCTAGGGCTTGTGGCACCAATAACTCTTGCCTTTGTGTCTCCATCACACTTCTATTCAGGTACTACTCAAGACCATCTTTTCTTCCTATATTGGGATGCTAAGTGTAACCACTGATTACCTTTAAGAATCTTTAGCATAACACTACAAATGTTTAGAGGACTTCTCTGTGTATGAACTGAACTCCTATGGGGGATTAAGTTATATTTGAATCCTTTGGGAAGGACACTACTTTAATGGGGTTGAGCTACACACTGGGCAGAGCAGACTTGGACCCTGCAAAACAGAGAGTCAGTTACCTCCTGCTGAAAGTGTGCTCTCTGGTGTCTGGTGCCATTCCCATTAGCCAGTCTACAAAGTCCTTTGCAAGCTTCTTCCGTGATTCTAAGGCTTCTTCCTCCTACCCCATAGCATATGTGGTTATTAAGCACCCACCCCATTTGCCCTGGCCTCTGGAAAAGCTTTTGTTTCAGAGGATTATCCAGCCATAAAAATTGCAAAGTTACTGGCGACTGTAAGCTGGTGTCATCACTGATAAATAAAGGATACTTGTGCTACATCAATTCCATTGGCGGCATTGGGGACATGTCCCATCAGATATATCACCTGATTAAGTTCATTCCTCTGTACTCAAAAGTATAAATGAGTTGTTCCCTGAATGAACAAGTTTACTAATATACCAGTGCCTCCAAGACGCTCTGAGCTCTTGGACATATAACTGGAATGGGTGTTTGCCCAGGAACCTTTGAACCCATACATGTTTATAGCTCCCTGACAAATGGAGCATGACTTTCTGTCTTCCTTGACTTCCTGTCAAGTCGAACATGCCTGAAAAGGGCTGACAGGAAGACACTAAGGAATACTTAGGCTTCATTCTCAATGGACGTCATGAGAAAGTGCTGAGCCTCAAGAAGCTCCTCTTATTCACAAAAAATTGTACCAATTCCAAGGGAGCCAGAGCCCCTTCCCAAACTGCAGGAAGACACAGGAGGAGGAGAGTGAGAATGAGTGAGAGCAAGTGGGTCCCAGGAATAAGACATCTATCACCCAATAGACAGCTTTTGTTCAGACACCTGTCACCAGCATTTTCAGTGCACACCACAGGTCTGTGGTTTGCCAGCAGGGTTCCAAAGAAACTGCCGCTTTGCAGCCATTTTCCCACACTGCGTTCAGATATGCAGTCTGACAAGGAACACAATCCAGGATGCTTTGGGAAAGTGTGGTAGGTCAAACATTTGAGATGTGGATATCAGGTTACAGGGTTGGGTACTGTAACTTTGCTATCTGGAAAGTATTTCAAATCACATTCATTCTTAGTGTGCATATGAAGAAAAATGGGCAAAATGATGAAGACTGGCATTTCCTAATGTCTATTGGGTAACTGACCTCTGTCTTTCCAATGCTGTGTTCCTCATTGTACACAGTATAGTGATTACTAGGAGTATAAAGTTGTTACCCATCAATAAGGATCACAAAGTTGGTTTAAAAATTAAAATAAAGATAACAAGCATAAAAATCTGTATGTATATGCTTATCAAGATTAAGGCAAAGAGACTTGTATTTGGGGAAATCCAACTAAATATGTTCTATCTTTGAGTGAATTGCAAAATAATAAAGCGTGTAGCTGTTTATTTGGAAAGAAAGTTGTTCATTATATCTGAGATTATGGAAGATTACATTTTGATACCTAGAGCTAGGACACTCTCTTCTCAGTGATACCCCTACATGACAAGGGGTCTCTAGTGAATACAAAACACCAAAACATATAAGTTAGGGCTACCTTTTTAAAGGGCTTCTTATTCTTCAAGTACCCAAGGAAAGAGTGAGCAAAAGTACCCCAGGGAAATGTGTGTGACAGTAACCTGGAGCGGAAGCAAACTGACAAGCCCTATGGTATTAAATTTAAGTTTTTATGACGGAAAGGAAAAGCACATCCCTCTGTCAATGTAAGTCTGGCACTTATTTCAATACTTACTGTTTCTTGTCTGCAAAATGATACAACCAATTCTGGTCAGATTAAATATGGTCCCTTACAATCAGGGATTTTCTTCTTCATTAGCCAAAGAGTGAACAGCCCTTATCGAACAGTGGGAATATTGAAACTATTTTTCTAATTTATTTTAAAAGTTTTTTATATCTACCACTGCTACCTCTCCCTTCCGTCCTCTCAGCCTTACCTCAGTCCCCCACCCAGTGCCACTGTCCCTTCCTCAAGGAGGGCAAGGAGTCCCAAGGTGGGTCAGTTCCGTCTGGAATATCCAGTTGAGGTAGGTCCGAGTCTCTCCCCCGAGTATCAAGGCAGTAAGGTGTTCCTCTGTAGGGAATTGTAGCAGTGCGGTTTCTTGATCTCGGGCGGCCAGGGGCCTGGACCCACAGACCTGCCATGCCAGACCCCTTAGCTGCCCAGCCGCCCACAGCTCAGGCCCCCAGAAATGACTCAGACGCTTATACTAACTTTATGCTGTTTGGCCTATGGCTCAGGCACATTGCTAGCTAGCTCTTATGTCTTAACTCAACCCATTTCTATTAATATGTCTGCCACGTGGCCCGTGGCTCACCTGTGTTCCTTACATGTTGCTCCTTTGGGCTTCTGGCTTGGTCCCTCTGACTCCGCCCTTCCTTTCCTACCTATTCTGATTCCTCCTCCTACTTCTTCTATGGTGCCTGCCATGGCCCAAAACAGCTCCTTTATTTAAAGATTGAGATTCACAGCATACAGAAAGGCATTCCCACATCAGGGAATGGACTCTGAGATGGCAGTTCATGCACCAGGAATAAACTCTGGTACTACTGCAAGAGGTTCCACAAACTGCCCACACTGACAGTCTTCTACCTTCAGAGGGTTTAGTTCCTTTCCATGAAGGCTCCTCTGTGATTATTTCAGAGTCAGTGAGCTCCCAATAGCTCTGGTCAGCCATCTCTGTGGTCTCCTCCTCATGATCCTGATCCCTTTGCTCATATACTCTCTCCTTCTCTCTCTTCAGCTGGACTGGGAGCTCTACCTGTTGCTTAGCTATGGATCTCTGCTTCTGCCTCTATCCTTTGCTGGATGAAAGTTCTATAATGACAATTAGGGTGGTCATTCATTTGATTATAGGGAAAGTCCTCTTTAGGCTCCCCCTCCAGTATTGTTTGGAGTCCTAGCCAGGGACATCCTGTGAGCTCTTGGATACTTCCTTAGCACCAGGTGTCTCTCTAGCCCCACAATGGTTCTCTCTATCAAGATCTCCATTTCCCTGTTCTCCCCCTCTGTTGCTCCTCCCACTCAACTATCTACTTCTCTCATGAATTTTTCCTAACTTCTCTTGCTTGATCCTCGTTATGATCTCAATTTTCTCAGGAGATCTTCTCTATTTCCCCTTCCCAGGAGGATCCCTGCATGTCTCTCTTAAGTTCCTCCTGTTATCTAGCTGTCTGGGGCTTGTAGTTTGCCGTCTTGTTATTCTTTGCTTTATGTCTAAAATCCACTTATGAGTGAGTATATACCATGTCTATCTTTCTGGGTCTGTGTTACCTCACTCAGGATGATACTCTCCAAATACATCCATTTGCCTGTACATTTTAGAACGTCTTTTCTTTTTTTAACTGCTGAGAAGTACTCCGTTATGTAAATGCACCACAATTTTGTTAACCCATTCTTCAGCTGAGGGGCATCTAGATTGTTTACAGGTTCTGGATATTATGAATAATGCTACTATGAACATAGTTTAGCTAATGCCCTTGGGGTAAGAATGTGCATCCTTTGGGTATATGCCCAATAGTGGTATTGCTGGATCACTGGGTAGTTTTATTCCCAGTTTTCTGAGGAACCACCATACTGATTTCCAAAGTGGCTGTACAAGTTTACACTCCCACCAGCAATGGAGGAGTGTTCCCCTTGCTCCACATCCTCTCCAGCATAGACTGTCTGTGTTTTTGATCTTAGCCATTCTGACAGGTGTAAGGTAGTATCTCTTAGTTTGTTTTGATTTGCATTTCTCTGATGGCTAAAGATACTGAGCAATTCTTTAAGTATCTTTCAGCCATTTGTAATTCTTCTGTTGAGAATTCCCTTTTTGTGTCTGAATTCCATTTTTAACTGGATTATTTGTTTCTTGGGGCTCAACATAAACCCAGTTATACTGAACTTGATAGAAAAGGAAGTGGGAAATATCCTTGAATGCACTGGCACAGGTGAGCACTTCCTAAATATAACACTCATAGTACAGACACTAAGAACAATAATTAATAAGTGGGACCTCCTGAAACTGAGAAGCTTCTGTACAACAAAGCACACAGTCAATAAGACAAAATGACAGCCTAAAGAATGGGAAAATATTTTTACCAAGTCTACATCTGACAGAGGATTGATCTCCAAAATATATAGAGAACTCAAGAAACTAGGGGCCAAGAAACTGTTTTTTTTTTTTTTTCAAAGCGTGGTTGACTTTAAACTTAAAGGATTGAATACCCCCCCCCCCCGCCAAGATACTAATGGTACTAATCTGTTCTGGTGTTATAGCATTCCTTTCTCTGGATACTATCAACTGTAGATTCTACTCAGAAATGCTTGTCTGGACTTGTGAAGACCAACTTGTAATCAGTCAAATTGCTGTTCTCATATCCTATGGTAGTGTGCTAAGAAAGACTCTAAAAAGTCAAAATAATGCAGCCATCTAGATGGCCCCATGAGTGAAGTCACTTGTAGGCAAGCCCGTAGGCTGGAACTCACTCCTGGCAGGAGAGGAGATCACAGGAGTTATTCTCTGACCTCTACATGTGTGTCACAGGAAATTCACATGGGCATCTCTGTGTGAGCATACACACAGGCACAAAGACACCAAATAAATGTAACATTTTTCAAAGGTTAAAATACAAACTTTGATTATTATCTCTATGTCTGCTTTATGGAGAACTGGCTGATATCTGCATGGAAGATAGATTGCAATTTCTTCCCTCCTGTCTTTCTTTAATTGCACACATTCTTTTCAAAACTTTTAACTTTATCCTTAATGCTCAAGTAGTCTTGGGTATATCCCCATTTCAAGGTTCACTCTGATGTGAGTCACTAGACAAAGGAGACTCCGATTTCACTTGGACCTTTATCTGTGCAGGGAAGAAAGAGCAAAAAGTTCCTTCAAGATAGTAAATGAAGGGATTTGTGCAGAGACAAAGATAATTTTTCAAGGCCTTCTCTGGCACTTAGATCAATTTCAGGGCCATTAATCCTTTGATTTATGTTTGGGTGTAAAAGACCAGAGGAATTAAATGACTGGAATTGAATTCTACATGGTTTATCTAATAGAGACGTCAGGGCATGTGATTTATAGGATTGTTTGTAACAGCTTTGTGTAGCCCATTGACAAAGAAGAGAGACGATACTATGGTTATTTTGCCTTATGCTGGTTCAAAGTCTAATTGCCAGCCTTCCCAGCTATAGGTCCTCACACGAATCCTAAGACTTATTTCAAAAGCCTGATTAAGTATCAAAATAATGTCAGAGACCATTGAGGTGCAACACAGTTAGGTAGAGGGACTTTGTAGATAGACAGACATTTTGTTCTCTATCTGTTCTCTGCCTCCACCTGCATCTGGTCCCCCTTGAAGGTGTTTTTCCATGGTGCTTCCTGTCTTTTGATGGACCTTTGCAGAGTAATGAATCTTAAAATACAAAGATGAAGGCATCTTCGACTTATAATACTGGTGATCTCTTTTTCCATGAAGTGTTATATCACTTTGAACATTCTTCCCTAGATTCAAGATGACAGCAGCCATACCTTTCCTCTGGGGTGCCTAAGGAGTGTTCAGACATGCCAGTTCAGACGACACCTAAAATTCACCTTGACTTAAGTTTTATCGCCCTGCTATGTGAAGATTGCACAAGTAAATTATGGTATATGTGTAAGAGGAAATAAAGGAATAATGTAGATTTTTTTCACCTGTGTTAATTATTTTAAAAAACACATTGATCAATAAATGAAGTAGAAAGAATATACAATATGACACTATATTCGTTCAAATTTTAAAATAGCAGCATGTCTTTTAAAATGCATAAATAGGAAGTAGAATGGTAAAGAACTGGGAGTATGTTTTTCTTTGAGATAGTCTTTGGCCTCTTGGAATTTATTACTAGTCCTTAGTGGCATTCATAGAAATGAAGAAGGTTATTCACTATGCTGCATGACAGGAAGGGATGATATTCCTTTCAGCAAATTAGGCAGAATTGAGGATGCTTTGAGAAATATTGACTTTAATTTTTGCCTCATATTTAAGCAATGTATCACTGGTCATAGGATATTTGAAGGGTTATGGCACTTAACATACAAAGATGGAGACATCTTTGACTTGTAATCATGGTGGACTATACCATGAAGTAGCCAATGAATAGCAACAAGAGATTGTCAAAGCATTAATTTAATTCATAAACTTTGGACAACAGAAAGCAAAGGTTAAGTGCACTGAAACATAAACAATAAGAGCTTGTACACACCTGTAATCCCAGAACACAGGAGGAACATGGCAGGATTATGAATTTGGGGTCATCCTGGGATATACTACAAGACTCCATCATAAACAAACAAACAAGAAAATCAACCTTAGGTCCAGGCTCTCCCATTTTCTCTTCTTCCATTTAACTTAATTATTAAATGAATTCAGCATGACATAAAAGTTATCCATACTAAGAAACCACCATGTTCTAGCTGGATTAGTCTTCATGTAATCATGTAAATGAGCTTTATTTTCCTTGCTTTACAAATGAGAATTTTGATACATCAAGTTATTAAGTCAGTCATTACCTAACAAGGATAGTATTCTAATTCAGATCCACCTGGGTCCCAGCATTTTATTTTTTCTAAAATCATTATTGATGACTCTTATCAATAAAGAATACAATACATCTTATTTTAGGTATGTGAGCAGATTCTTGATAATACACCAAGTGAGATAAAACAATGTAATTTAGAAATACTGATGTCTTATTTAAATTAGCATGTAGATTGGAAGCTACTATTAATTTGAAAGTTTATATTTGTCTGTCAAAGCCTGTGGTCTTAGGACCAGGAAATTAAAATAATAATGTGTGGAATGGGGAGTCAGAACACCCTAGTTTCAGTTTCTCCATGGAAATTACTAGTTGGAACAACACTGGCACATTAAAAGTAGTTTTTATTATAGCCACGTGTACGGTGAGATCAATGGCCCCTGATGCTGGCAGCTGTTATTTTTTCCTTCTTTCTGTCCTTATTTTTATTTCCATTTTTACATTTCTCACTCTAAAGACAACTACTCTGGTGTGTTTGCAGGTTTGCAGATCCTCCTTTAATCTGACAAATTCCTTTAAGATAAGAGTTTAATGGTGTACTCTTTTATAGTGTGTGTGTGTGTTTAGGCTCTCTTGTCTTTATTCCCTTTAGGCTGGCCATGGCCATATGACTTATTTTATCTTGAGTGTATCTCTTGTGTGTCATGTTGAGGTTGAAGACTTTCGAATCACTTTATCATCCTACTACAGTGACCAGTGGTAAGTCTTTGAAAACGATGGCATGAGATATATTTATAATAATTCATCTGAAATTCAAATGTAGCTGAGTGTTCCACATTTTACATGGAGACTCTTTCACTACTCATAATCTTAGGTGTTTTGAAGATTACCCTACTACAATAAAAGTGCTTCCTATGTCAAGCTTTGCTTCAGAATTCAAAGGTTGTATGTAAGTAGCACTTTTATTTCATTCCATTGCTTAAAACACAAATATGAGTTTGAAATGCCCTCTGGCCAATGAGAAAACTTTTTAAGGGGAATTCAGAATTTTAGTTTGCTCTTCTATAACCAAATGCCATTCTCTGGGTAACTAATAGATAAGAACATATTTCTTATATTTGGAGGCTGGGGAGTTTAAGATAAAGTCACTGGTTGTTATGGTGTCTGGCAAAGTTCTGTTTCCTGCCTCATGGAGCATATTTTCTTTGTGTTCTCTCATGGTGGAAGGAGGAAGCTAGCTGTGTGTGGCATCTTTTTATGAGAGAACTACTCTCACTAGTGAGGCTAAAGATCTCGTGATATTAACTAATCATCAGAGGCCCATTTCCTAATACAATCATCTTGAAGAACATCATTTTGATTTTGGAAGCATACAAACACTCAGACCACAGCAAATACAAATAGTAACTAGGATTCTCAATGTTTCTGGCTGAGCTTTAAGGAACACTGATACAGAGTAATAGAGTAGAATAGAACAGGGTGTGGCTTTAATATGTAGCAACACTCATTGGCCATGTCACATATGAAAATGCAGTATCCATGAATTTATTTTTAGGGATATTTGTATATGTTTCCAGACTTTATGACCATCTTGAAAATTAGAAATAAAACCTAATATCTAAAATATTTTAATTCTGTTCTGTTAAATTCTCTTAGTTCCATAATGAGTTCCTAAAGGAAATGGGCACATAGAAGGGAAGGAAATATGTATTGTGTTGCTGTAAGGCTTTGGCCACAGTCCTTTCTGGCCCCTTGATAAGAAAGGCTGGACTAAACAAGCATCTGACTTTTCCTAAACCAGAGTCAAGATGAGCACCCTCTGCCCCCACCCCCATAGCCTTTAAGCTCATATCAAGGTTTTCTGTTCTATCCTTCCAAGGAAGAAAATCAAAGTTTAGTAAAAAGGTACAATAAGACATAATTCCTAGAATAGATCAGGACCCTACAATTCAGGCCAAGAAGTTCAGAAAGTAAAGATCTGAAGCACACAGCTCCAACTGCTTGGGCATTTGGAGTCTCTGATGTTCATATAGAAACTCTGTGTGGCCAGTACCAAGCACTGTTTCACATGGGAGGTCAGATGCTTCTTTAGCAATGTATACATCCTTAATTCTACATTTGTTTTCATCTTTGATACCCTTTCAGGCAAGCAGGCTACACACTACATTTATTACATACCTCAAGATAGAAGAGGAATAATGTTTTGAGTGTATATTTTGACTGTAAAAGAAAAAAATGTCAGTTGTTTTATGGAAGGACCAAGATGGTCCTAGAAACAGGAGTGGGAAATGCACCCAGAAAGTTTTTTCTTGGCTATTGATCTTGTGCTGTCCTGGGTTGGAATAAAGGACAGAAGGTGAGAATAAAGAAGGAAAAAGGCTGTAGGATGCCCTGTCAGGATACTCACTGTGTTCTCGTAGTAGTGTGAGAGAAAGTGAGGAAGCACCCTTTGCTCCAATTTGTTCACATCTAGCATTTCCGTACATTTGACCACGAGTCAACCTGGTTGCCAATGAGGTAATGATGGAATAACCTTCTTACTATAGGTTGCCACTGTGATGGTGGATACAAAAACATGTTCTTTAAAATGAAGCATCTCTTTATGGTGAGAAGAACTTTTTAAAAGTAAAGGTTTATTAGTCTAAAACCAAACTTGACTATTACAAAGCTCAACCAACACAAGCCATAAGGTGTTATGTGATGAAAAATAAGGAGCATGGATTGCCTTACACTTAGTATTAGCAAATATCCCTTTCTATCTTGTGCCCAACAAGCTGGGAAACTTTTGTTTCTAAAAGTTTACATTAACCTCAGACGAATGATATTTCACAGGTAGTTTCCCTGTTTAAATTTTTAAGCTCAGCCGTCTTGGCTATTATTTCAATAATGAATAAATAATTGTGCCTGTGTATCCTGCTACTGTTAAGCCTTTCAGGTTTTATTACACCTTGCCTGTGTGTGTGTGTGTGTAAGACCAAGCTTCCAAAGCAGCTTTCCTTCTAGGCTGCTTCATTTGGTTTCTCTCTGGCTCCTATAAGCAGAGATAGTCATTAGCACAGCCCTGTCTGTACTTAACATACATCCTGTTTCTGCAGCATGCCATGGTGACCTTCCTTATTTTCATCTTGCTAAGGTGGCCATGACTCTCAGAGATTTAAAACTCAGACAACTGCTAGAGCTGTCTGCCTTGCTGAGATGAGAGTTCTATTTCCTGGTCTTATCTCAATCTTGCTACCCAAATGTGGTCTAGACATAACAACAGTGGCACCACCTGAGTTGTTAGACATCAGTATCTCATTCGATCCAGTGAACAGCATCATTGTCTTTAGAGAGGTCTTGGTAAGAGACATATATCTGGTGCCAGAAGCTCTGGTTCCACAACACTAGATTCTGTGCTGTGCTCTGTTAGCAATGTCTGATGAACTAAGAAGTCATATGTTGTCAACACATTGATTTTTATAAATTCTTGGATATGTTTCATCAATTTATTATCTTTCTTGGATATGTTTTTAAAACACTGAAGGAAGTATGTATATTAGTTACATCTAACTAATCCCCTATACCTCTGTCACAATAATAGAAATGTTCTTGAGAGATATACTTTTGTTGGTTAGTATCTCCCACCCATCTCTTGTTATCTCACTGCCTGTATGCCTTCTTTATCTATCTGTCTATCTATCTATCTATCTATCTATCTATCTATCTATCTATCTATCTATCTATCTATCTATCTATCTATCTCTATCTTCTATCTATCTATCTATCTATCTATCTATCTATCTATCTATCTATCTATCTCCTATCCATCCATCCATCCATCCATCCATCCATCCATCCATCCATCCATCTATCATGTATCTATGTATCAATCAATCTATCTATCTATCTATCTATCTATCTATCTATCTATCTATCTATCTATCTAATCTGTCTATCTATCATCTATCCATCCATCCACCCACCCACCCACCCACCCACCCACCCACCCATCCATCCATCCATCCATCCATCCATCCATCTATCTATCTATCTATCTATCTATCTATCTATCTATCTATCTATCTATCCATTTGTGTTTTCTTAATACACACACACACACACACACACACACAGACACATACAGAGACACACACACAAAGAGAGAGAGAAAGAGGGAGGGAGGAAGAGAGAAAGAGAGAGAGGGATTTTAATGAGAGCTTTTTTTTCCATAAAGAGTCCTAACTCAGGTCCACACAGAACAAAGTACTTCCCAGATGTGATTGACTGGACTGTTCTGCTCAAAGTCTCATGATAGTTGTCTTCCCATCCTCTAAAAACAGAAAGCTTTTGTTTCTAATTGATTTTGCAGACCTCCCTCCTGTGTGTGGGCTGCTTAGGATTTCAAGGCTTTTTTGTGAACATCTAGGAGTTATTCTGCCCCAGAATTCATTAGCTTTAGATGACTGCTTATCATTTCTTTGTCTGAGTCATACCTGATCTAATCTGTTTTTTATTGTAAACACTTGAAAACCTTACATAACCATTTTTTCAAGCATGACTGTTCCCTCCCTCCATTATATTTTTAATCAAATTTTCTAGAGAGCAGTGAGTTCTATATTATTGTATTTCATGTATTTATGAAAAGACAATAAGACAACACTGTGCAGAGATCTGACAGACTACTTGATGCTTCTATTTGTTGGTTCTTATTATAAAATCTCAATGTTTTATAATCAATGTCAACTTTCAATTTATATCAATATAATAACTATCCTAATATTGAATTCAGTTCACTTTGTGTGCTACATTTTAGTCTATGAAAAAAGAAAACTACACAGACCTTGATTTCTTCTCTAAGAGAAAATACTCATGTTTTCATTGTGTTCAGATCAACTCAGACACTTTGTGCTTTACCTCATTGCCAATTACTGCATCAAGCATGTTTCCGAGTTGATCTGAACACTCTGAAAGCTTGCTATACTCTAGATTATAAACTAAGCCTGAACTACCATCCAAGACTAAAGCTGTTTGAAGTTTGCAGTTTGATTGCATCAAAATTAAGCTACAAGCTGCTTAAAAGAGAAAATAGGAAATCCTTAGATGTCCAAAATTCTTAGAAAGTAAGGAATGAGATTATGGAGGACCAATGGTTGAGAGAGTTTTAAAAAGGACGTTGAGAATTAGAAACATATTCTCTGAACAGTAATGAAAACATGATCATTAGGAGAAGATGTAGCTGGAGGGACGTGTATACAGCTTTAAGTAGAATTAACAAGGGAGTAACAGCTAAAAACACTAACAAAAATCAGGAAAGGAGTCAAACAAAGTAGAAAAGAAGACTAGTTAAGGTGAGAACATTATAAACAAGGACACAAATAAAGAATCAAAGAAACAACCGTTGACTCTGAAAACACATGCAAAGTTGATAAACACCAGAGAGACCTACAAGAAAATGAAACGCAAATGACAGATATTATGAATAAAAGCATCTGCAATGTTACAAATTCTACCAACATTTAAAGGTGAAAGATAAGTATATCCAGGGTGACTTGAAGATGCAGAACACAGAACTCACAAATCAGCAGAACTGATACTAAAGTTAAGACTGAGTGATCCTATGTGAAGGAAAAAGACATGTAAGTTAAATCCCCAAACACAGATCCTCTAGACTCTCAGAACTTCATTAGTCGTTTTATCCAAATGCTTTTGCTATAACTAACATCTGTCTTCTAAAAACCTCCTGGAAGCTATATTAAAATGTTTTCAATTGTTCCGTACATATATACATAAAATGACGAACATTTCAATAAATAAACCTGACAAGGTTATATAATAATAGAGAATTGTAGACAAATTGCTCTAATAAGGTTGGATAAAAAATAAAATGCTCATGTTCCCTCCAAGTTCCATATCCAGAAGCTGTGTAGGATGGATTAGGCCATGATGCCATTTCTTTGTCTTAAATCTGTGCAGAAATTGGAAACCCTTCATCCCCAGCATATGCCCTGTGTGCATTTCTCCTTCTCCATCAATCTTCTCCCCATCTTCCCCACTTCTTAGGCTGCAATTGCTGGGATAATTTTATCTCATCAAGATTTGTATATTGTAACTTAAATCCCATTGATAGTTTTAAGAGATGGTGATTTGTGGGAAGAGAAAGGCTTATCGAGGCTCTATTCATAAACAGTGTTTGCCTTTCATCAAGGAGGCTTTAGAAAGCTACTCGGCCTTTCAACTCTTGGAGCAAGTACACTATCTTGGAAGCGAATCCTGGACTTTTATTAGACAATGAGCCTGCTATCATCTTGACTTTAGACTTTCTAACATTCAGCACTTTCAGGGATAATTTTTTTCTAATTATTTGTAAGTTATCCAAAATGTGGTGTTTGCTGTAACAGGAATCTACTAAGATACAGGTTAAGTTTCTTTCTACCTAGACATTAATTTGACAGTTTATTACAGTTCAAACTTGAACTTATTCCTTTTCATTCACTAGGGTGCTATCTTTAGACAATAGTATATATTTGTAGGGTCTTGGGTATGCATATGCATGGAGAATTTTTGGTCTTTGGTGTGGACCATTTGTCTGATTTCCAGCTTTGTGTATTGGAATAGATGGATACCATAACATCTTTTTGCTTGAGTGATTCAATGCCAATGCAAACTCAGCATGTCACCAACTGTGTTCACAGTGCTTCCTTCACACAGCTGAAGAATCTCTGGGAAAAGTTAGCTTTTTGTACATATTTTTGGTTTCTGTGAACTACGAGGCAAGGTTTCCTTTAGACAGTTGCCTGTCACCTTTCTTATCTTGTGATTGGATAATTACCCTGGCCAAAGGTAGCTCAAAAATATGCTAGGAAAGTTAATAGGGTTAAACATTTAACAATACAGCAACAAACCATTTATTAATAAGGAATCACAGTTGGTAGATAAGTGTTCATGCTTCCTCATTAGTCGGAAAGAATATTTAGAGCTTCTCATATTCTCTGAGAAGCCCTGAAGGCTTGGGCACTGGTTCCAAATAGTGAAAAATGACTTACTAATATGTCTTTTATTAGTTTCCTTCATTACTTTTCTACTGTGATTCTTGGATCAGTTCCAAAAATATTTTAATCTACTTGGGATATGATTTCAGAAAAACCTGAAACATTTACACTTTGCTGAGATGCATAATCTTTTCTTATGACATGCATTTTATTTTTTCCTTCCAAATAACCCACACCTGGGTGAGGTTGTTGAGGAAACCTTCATACTTGGTGTTGGGCAACGCACTATGGAAAGCATCAGATGAAAGAATGATATTATTTAAGTGGACGGTGTAAGATTTTTGTCAGTAGGTCTAATTATAAGTAAAACAATCTGTAAATTATAAGTAACTATAATGGCAACTCTTGACCATCGCTATCTTACCAAAGAATTTTCTTCTATTTTTGTGCTGCCTAACAGACATGCCTGCAGTCCTGGCAATATTGCACATCTGTACTAGCCATTTTGGCAGTTATGAGCTACACATGCAGAGTTCCTTGGCATTTAGAGTGAGACTAATATGAGCAAAGAACTATGTTTTAATTTTTGTTTAATTGTAATAAATTTAATAGATACACAGAGCTAGACCTTGTCATATTAGATACAGTACTTCTGAAGGTTTCTGTTCTAGTAAGTGATATTGCCATCTGCCACCTATTATATGAGCCGTGATCTCTAAAGTCCACCTTAAGCCCCTTACACTCAATGGGCAATTGATCATATTATTAATCATGTTATATTCTATTTCACTCTGGCTTCTGAAATACCCTTCCTTTCTTCCTTCCTTCCTTCCTTCCTTCCTTCCTTCCTTCCTTCCTTCCTTCCTTCCTTCCTTCCTTCCTTTCTTCCTTCCTCATTTCTTCCCATCTGTTTCCTAACCTATAGCTTTTCAAAAGATAATTTATTGTTATCTACTTAAATCATTGTAATGTCTTCTCATAGTCAGTTTGTTAAATCCCTATACTCTGAACACAACCTGGAAGAAGTCTTTTGTATTCTGGCCTTCTAATTTCCCCTTCATCATATATGTTTCTCCTGAAAGCAAAATGCCAACAGAGGTCAAATTTTCATTTACTTTGTTCATTAATCTACTAGTGTGCCATACGTGTCTTAATAAAAAATGATTTCATAGTGTATTTATTCCAGGTACCTACTTTAAGAGTGTGTGTTGGGAAAATCATCAGCCATGCAAGTCAAGGTTGTTTTTTTAGCATGCTAAGAAAGTCTTAGCATAAAAACGTGATGCTGATACTGGAAGGCATTGTTGATGCTTTTGTGTGATAAGATATTTATGAAATTAAAAAAGGCTAAATCTTTGGAGGAATAGTTGGTTTGGCATGGCATGTAAAATACTCAGAATGTGGTACACAAAACTTTAGTGTTGGCAGAAATTAATTTTATCTTTTTAAAAGGAAAGGATGCATTTATAAGCTTGTATGTGTATGCGCATATACAGCAATAATAATTAAAGATTAAAAAGTCATGAATTTTATGAGTACGGGAGGATTCATCAGTAAGAGGATAATGGTAGAAATACAGTACTCACAAATGAAATTCTCAAAAGATTAAGGAACAAGAGAATTTTTAGTTGAGATTTAGGAAAGTCTTGGGTGAAGGAAAGTGGAAGGGAGACATCTCTGTGTCTGCAAGTGGAATTATGCTGTAAGCAGGAAGATGAAAGGAAGGTCTAGTCTGGAGAGATAATCTAGGTATGAAAGAGCATCACCTTCAGTTTAAGGAAACTGACATATAGCCATATTGAAATATATAGAAATATTTTACATATATTATACATAGAAAGTATAGAATTAAAAGTGATGTGTATAATGAATATACACTAACTAGTAGGATGAGGGAAATATTTCTGCTATAATAAAATCATAAATATGATAAAGAGAATCTTTTGACTGGGAAGAAATATAGGAATGTAGGAATGATGATCTCAAAGAGTCCGAATGTGAGTAAACTTACGTTTCACAAAGGGTCAAATTGTGTGCATCTAATTCATTTCATCACTATGGAGTTTGAATTCCAAGATCCATTATAATGAAAACAGTGCCCTACTTAACGACACATACAATTGCTTGTCAAACTGAGTGTACCAAGAGATGCTTTACAATGTAAGAACAGAATTCAGCAAAGAGAAAATGGTCTGAGAATGAAAACACAGTTTTTTGTTTGTTGATGTGGGATGTCTTTGTGTATGCTGTGAATACCATTGGTTAATAATGGAATTGTTTTGGCCTATGGCAGAGCAGCTTAAGAGCAGGCAGAAAATCCAAGCATAGATACAGAAGAAGGAGGGCGGAGTCAGACAGAGGGGTGATCCAGCCACCCAACAAGCAATATATAATGAAGGACAGGTAAGCCACAGGCCATGATTAATAGAAATGGGTTGAACTAAGATGCAAGAGCTAGCAAGCAATAAGCCTGAGCAATAGGCCGACCAGCATGTAAATAATATAAGCCTCTGTGTGTTTCTGTGGAACTGTGGGTCTAGGCTGGAATGGATGGGTCAGAAATGTCATACACAGTTTTTGTTTTGCTTTAAAGAAAAGAGGACGGATTTAATTTTTCTTTCAGAACATTTCATTTTACCCATGTCCCAAGCCATGTTTGTTGCCTTGCATCTAAGAATATAGCATCTTGTGAGAAGCAGCCCAAATTTGTATAGCTAATGGCCTAAAATCCAGCCAGGCAGATTGTTTCCTAAGCCTCTTCCTTAGAAACTCTACTTCTAAATTGTTGTCTTCAAAACTTTTCAGGGAGATGTTTTATAAGAGTAGGTTAATTTTTCATATTCTTAAAAATGTAATTGTTTTTTGCAAATGTTATATTTATTTATTCATTATTGTTTTGTTTCTAATTTGACTTTTGAAAAAAAGTTATCTAATGTAGCCCAGGCTCTCCTCTAAAGGGCTAGGTATCTGAGAATATCCTTGAAGTCTTGATAATTCTGCCTCTGCCTTCCATGTCCCCAACTTATAGTTTTTCACTGCCACACTTGTCTTGAGAAGTCACATTTAAAAAGAAGTGCTTTGGAGACATCAATGTCTTTTAAAAACATAATCATTGGCTCTTCAATATTTCATTCATGTTAAATCACATTCACCCCTCCTCCTTAATTCTTTCAAGATACTTCCATTCCTAACTCAACCAACATTGTGTCCTTTTTCCTTTGAATAAGCCCATTATAACAAATTTGTGTCACCCTAATATTCTTTTCTATGTGGCCTTACACTGGAGCATGGTTCACTTATTATGGGCTACATTCTTAAAGAAAACAAATTCTCCCCCTCCCTGCAGCCATCAGTTACCACTGGCTCCTTAACTAAGAGTAGACTTTTATGCCTATTTCCCCTCTCTGTCCTGAGATTTCACCTAGCTTGAGATTGCACTGTGTTGTGTAGATTATCACAACCCCTGTGGGTTCATCTGTGCAAGTGCTTTGTTGTGTCTAGAAACCAGTTTCATTGTAGTATCCACTGCCTCTGGCTCTAACCCTCTTTCTGCCATGATCCTGGAGCATTTGGAGAAGGATGAAGTGCCATATATTTGTTCCTTTTTGGCTGAGCATCCCACAGTCTCTTATTTTCTGTATTGTGGGCAGTTGTGGGTTTCTGTGCGCATCACTATGTACTGAAAATAGAAGCTTGTCTGATGAGGGTTAGAGACACATTAGTTGATGGGTGTAATGATAAGCCATTAGGAATCAGTTGAACGTTGTTCTCTTTTAGTAGAATACTTGTGTTGGATTCTTTGTCAAAGGGCCCATGACTCAGCTAGCTATAGGTTTGTGGCTTGATACGGGTGCTAGGTATGAGTTTCTTCTGTGGAGCAGGACTTACATTCAAAAAGAATGTGTATGTTTACTCCCTTGACATTGATACCACTATTGCACAAATTGGCATGTCTTACTAGACAAGTCATTATTGTAGCTCATGAGGCTCACAGGTGGGTAAGACTGATGATTCCTTTTCTCCTCCAGGTTCATAAAGTACCTCCCAGCTCTATAAAAGCTAGCTAGTAGGGATGAAAATTTTAGGTTATTATGTCAGAACTCAAATATATATTCATATATATACATATATATATATGAATTAAGGGGAACATTTTTTAATTTAAATTTATTTTTTTAACATTAAAACCACAGTTCCTCTTCCCTCCCCTCCTTCCACTCACTCCCCAGCTTCCTCCCACCCCATTTCCTCCTCCACTCCTCAAAGAGGATAAGTCCTCCCATGGGGAGTCAACCAAGTCTGGGACATCAGGTTGCAGCAGGACCAAGCCCCTCCCCACTGTATCTAGGCTGAGCAAGGCATCCCTTTGTAGGGAATGGGCTCCAAAAAGCCAGGTCATGCACCAGGGATAAGTCCTGATCCCACAGCCAGAGGCCTCACCAATTGCCCGGGCCACATAACTGTAATCTACATTCATATGACCTAGTTCTATCCCATGCAGGTTCCCCAGGTGGAAATTCAGAGTTAGTGAGCTCCCAGTAGCTCGGATAAGCTGTCTCTGTGGGTTTATGGGGAACTTAATAAAGCAACAAATATCAGTGGTGAGACTTGAGGCACTGAGCTTTGAAATTCACATATGTGTCTCATTCCAACGAAAACCAAAACCAGCTATAGTCATGTAATTCATTACAATTCATTGATAATTTTTCCTAACTGAGGAAATTATTGCCAAAGATGATGTTATTAAAATATCTTTATTATCATTTTTAGAAAAGTAGAAAAAATTTAGTAGCTAATTCAGCTAACCTCATTATCCTTTTTTAGTAAACATATCTGCCTTCAAAACATACCTAATAACAATAATTCTAGACTCTCTTCCAAATTGCACCTGACCCTACTCATAATAACATTTCTGCTCTAACCTTTTTTCAGTTCCAGTCAAGTTACCTCATTTTCCTGTCCCCATCAGTGAATGGTTTCCCTGGAACCAGCTTCTGAAGCCCCATCTGTACCTTGTCTTCCATCTCTCTCTAAGATGCTATCAAGATCAGAGTCTCCTGTATTCCAACAAGCAACAAACACACTTGTCTTTGTTTTATTCAAGGGTTGTTGGCATGATCTTTTCAGGGAATCACCAATTAATACTTCTGTGTGTTCCTCAATAGTATCTCTGTATTTTCATTACCTAGTATCTCCTGAAGATGTCTCTGTGTATATATGGAGATGGTGAAACATAAAAGGAATTAGCAAAAAAGTGAGAGATATTTTTAACCACATAAATGTATGTATTGATTGCTTATGATTAACACTTAGATTATTTTCTTCACAGGAAGCATACAATAATTGGAATTTTTCTGAGGACCATGGCCATGGTTAGTGGTCATAGAGAATATTGTGTTTACTTGGCACCACTTCAACTGCAAAGAGACAATGGTTTCCTAAAAGTTGAAGAAAGTTTGATTTAACTTTTGATGGGGGAGTCAATAAGCTGCAACCAAATAGGAGCCTATAAACTAACAACTCTCTATGTACATGTCTACAGATGCAATTCAAAAAATGTACTTACTGCAGACTTGTAGAAATATTATAATTTTTCATAGAGTGTTTGTTATTTATCTAGAGATCAGAATTACCATCCATTAGCATGTGGTTTGGGCAACATATTTATACTTCATTTTGGTGTATACTAGAAAAATGGAAGAAAGGCATTATCTTAATATATTTTACTGGAGCTCAAAACACCAGTCTCTCCAAGAAACTCCACCTGGGCTTTGGCGAAATTTCCTAGAAAAAAAATCTACTTAAAACGTTAATAAATGGAAATAGATTATGGCAGCTAACATTTTTCTGAAGACTTACTAAATTCTGGAAAGACATTAAGTTAAGGCTTTAAATGTATCATTAAATTACAATATTGTAACATTTTACATCTGTGCTTTAGTTACTACTACATGAATTATTACTTGAGTCTTTAAAACTAGAACTAAAGGCTGGATAGCTGGCTTGGCGGCTAAATGTGTGTACTGCTTTCACAGAAGATCTATGTTTGGGTCCCAACACCTATGGGAAGAGGTAACAACTGTTTGTAACTCAAGAACCATGAATCTTTCCTCTTCTAGACACAAAAAGCACTAACACACACATGTACACTTAGACATGTACACACATAATTAGGATAAAAACAAATCAATCTAAATTAGATACATAGTTAAACAAATAGCCTTCCAAAGGTCAGAACATAATAAATAGCTACTTAGGATTCATGTTCCTTTTTGCTTGGCCATGGATTTGTTGTTACTACAGTGTCTTATAAAAAACAAATAGTCTTTAAACCAAGGACTGCTTCTCATTTGTATTTTTCTTTGAGTGAGTGTGTCTTTACACATATTACACATGGTGCGGTGATACTGTGGTTGTTTCAGAAAGCTCTGAAGCATTGGGAGCAGATGGCCACTCTGAGGGAACAACAGAAAATGCTTTTTAATTTCCTCTTGAGAGTGTGTGTAGGCTAGTTGGGTCATCACTGACAGAAACAAAAGACCTAGGTTTCTGTTGGTGATTTAACAAACTTGTATTTTCTGTTTACTTACTGTGGGCCATAAATTGCACCAATTGCCATAGGAACAAATCTGAGATAAACAATCCTTTATTTCAAGTTGAAAGAAAGAAAGGGAGGAAGGGAGAACGAGTTGGGGGAACAAAACAGAAAGTCTAGAAGTAGAATATCTATAAATGGACAACAGGTACAAAGAAAATTCACTTAAGAAAAGCTGTTCTCAGAAGGTTGCATTAGAACAATTTGATACCCTTCAGCACAAAAATGAATCCCTAGCTCAGATCACACATATGTGTATGTCTTAGTCAGTGTTTATTGCTCTGAGGAGACACCATGACCATGGCAACACTTATAAAGGAGAACATTTATCTGGGGCTGGCTTTCTGTTCAGAGTTATGGTCCATTGTCATTGCGGTGAGGAGCATGGTCGTATGCAGGTAGACATGGTGCAGGAGAGGTCGTTGAAAATTTTACATCAGGATTCACAGGCAGCTGGAAGAGAATGAGACACACGAGGTCTGGTCTGAGCTCTGAGACCTCAAAGCCTGCTCCAAGTGACTCACTTCCTCCAACAATGCCACACCTACTCTGACAAGGACACGCCTCCCGATACCAATAATGCCAATTCCTACCAGCCTATAAGAACCCTTCCTTTCAAACTGCCACAGTATAGATATTATAAATCAACTTCAAATTGATGCAAGTGATTTCAAAACAAACAAACAAAAAGCTTCTTTTTCTTCTGTGAGAGATACGGGGTATGGAGGAGGAAAGAGAATCCATCTTTACTCATTCAGGTGACGAAGGAAGGCTCTTCAGTTCTACTCCTTGAGCCCTTTCCTCCATGAGGTTCCTCTGCTCATTCCTTCACTCCACCAGATGCTCTGGCCACATTGCTGCTGCTCAGATGCACCAGGCAACTTCTCATCAAGCTCTGCACTGGCTGATCTCTCTGCCCACATTCCTCTTCTTACCTACAACACCAGCTCCCTTGCCTCCTTCAGGTCCTGGCTCAGCTGTCTGCTTCTCATTGAGACTTTCTCTAAAAGTGTCCTTTAAATTTGCAATGACTCCAGCTGGCCTTGCCTACCTACCTCTTATTTCCTGACTGTTTCCTCCTACTTATTCACATTATAACCCTGCCCTATCTCTTGGTGTTATGTTTCAAACCAAGCCTTGCACAAGTTAGGCAAGATATCCCAGCTAAATCTGCCTGCCTGCCTATCTATCTATCTATCTATCTATCTATCTATCTATCTATCTATCTATCTAATACTTCACCAACAGTTCTACCAACTGGAGACCAAGCATTCAAACATACAAGCCTACTAAAGTCATTCTCACTCAGACTACTACAGGAAATCTCCCTGAACTTGTAGCTTGCTTGACAACAAGCAAACTTCAGTGATTCCCCTATCTCTACCCCCAATACTGTTGGGGTTACAGGTATTCCCCTGACTTTTTACGTGAGTGTTAAGAGATTTTAACTCATATCCTTAGGGTGTACAGTAAGCCCTCTTAACTTCTGAGTCATCTCCCTAACCCTGAATTAATTTCTTATAGTTACTCTAACAAATAACCACAAACATCGTACCTGAAAGCATCACAAATGTATTAGTTTAGTGGTTGTGCAGGTTTAAAGTCCAAAATTAGTTGCATGGGTCCAAATTCTGGGTGTCACAGGCCATTTAGAGAATTTAGGGAAGAATCTATTTCTTTGCCTTTTTAGATTCCGGTGGCTGCTTTGATCTACCCCATCCCTGGATTCTCAAAGATCACTTGGCTTCTGTTGTCATCTCCCAGATGTCAGTCTCTTGCCTTCCTTTCAGAAAAACAAAAACAAAAACAAAACATCTTGATTTTACATAGGGTTCAGAAAGATGATCCAGGAAACTCTCAATTGAAGAACTCTTTGCTTTTTAAACCTGAAAATTCTCCTTTGTTCTGGATGGTATAGCACAGGTTTGGGACATTAGAACATGGAAACCTTAGGAATGGCTTTTATTTTTATTACAAGTATTTTTATTCAAGAGCTTGTACTTTCATGTTGGACATATACAAAATTGCTTTACTCATAAAAGTAGTCTGAGTTAATTTTATCTTATGGACAGAATTACAAGTGAGATCCACACTGGTTCTATATTCTGTGTGTGGTCTATTGTAGGCCCCAATCCAGAAAACTCAGAAGCAGATAAACAAAACTCAACAGAATAAATATAATAAATAGAATAGACTAATCACATCATCTAATCTAATAAGGATCAGTTGCACAGAGAGGGAGAACAAGGAAATAGGTATCTTGATAGAGGGAGCCATTGTGGGGTTAGAGAGAAACCTGGTGTTAGGGAAACACCCAAGAACCCACAAGATGATCCCGGCTAGGACTTCAGAAATAGTGGAGAGGGTACCTAAACTGACCTCCCCCTATAATCAAATTGGCGACCACTCTAATTGCCATTACAGAGCCTTCATCCAGCAACTGATGGGAGCAGACATATAGATCTGTACGTAAGAAGACCGAGCTCCAGGTTCAGCTGAAGAGAAGGAGGAGAGACTATATGAGCAAAAGGATCAGGATCATGAGGAGGAGTCAGATGGCTGACTCAAGCTATTCGGAGCTCACGGACTCTGAAATGACAGCTGAGGAACCTTCATGGAAAGGAACTAAACCCTCCGAATGTAGGTGACAGTCGAATGGTGTGTGGGAAGTGTGTGGAGCTTCTTGCAGTCGGACCAGAGTTTATTCCTGGTGCATAAACTGACACCTGGGAGCCCATTCCTTAGAGAGGACCACCTTTCTCAGCCTTAATATTGGGGGAAGGGACTCCATTCTACCTCAAGTAGATATGCCAGACCGAATTGTCTCACCTTGCGAGTCCTTGCCCTCTCTGAGGAATGGAGGGACTTGGGTAAGGTGAGGAGAGGCTGGGGGAGAACTGAGAGAAGAGAGGAGGAGGGAGATGAGTGGTGCCTATGGGAAATTTTTTAAATAAATTTTAAAAATATAAAGAACAGTTGCAGCAATGGGAGTGGAGATCTCGAGGGAGAAACTTGGAGAGCTTAATGACAAGAAAGACCCAGATGCATAGATATTTGAGGGAAGAATATGAAGGTTGGGAGAAAATGCAGATCCAAAGATCCTGAGGCAAGAGGGCTCATACTTGAGTCCATACGAACACAGGCCAACAGCTGGGTTTGCGGTGGAGACATAGGCAGGAGTTCACACTCAGGATCTTTTAAGTCTCAAGGGGGCTCTCTGATTACATGAAGTGAGGTTGGCCACAGGCCACTGGGAAACTTAGAAGAAAGGATAGGATTGCTTGGTGATGGAAATAAGGTACTCTGAAATTTTCTGGTTTGAGAAATGGAGTTTATGACAATGTTCCTTACCATCCAAGATGGAGAGAAAAGTGGACATTGAAGAAGACATCAAGATTGATGAGTTAACCTCCATATACTCTGAACCCTCTCTCACCTGCTTAGGTGTGTCTGAGGAAGAGGATCTATCTGGGATACGTCAGTGTGCTGAGCTGCATTCAGTAGTCTAGATGCCAGTTAGTAGAACAGAGTTGGATGAGCAGTCTGAGGAAGGTAAGAAGGTATAACAAGATTTGGAAAGGATGCAAGTGATGGTAATGCCAGTAAATAAATTCTGTACTATGCCCAGCATTTTCAATCTCTTTGTGGATTTATTTAAACTATCCAGCATTTCAGTGAGATGGCTTTTACTCTCCCATTTTATAGTTAGGAAAGGTAAAGTAGATTGAAGAACGCTGCCAGACTTCATGAAAATAGAAAGTAACCAAAATGGGAGGCACACTCAGAAATTCTGACTCAAGAGCCCAAGAATCTCAATTTTTGAGTGTAGACAAAATTATTTCCATTATTCTAGATGAATGTACAAATATAGACACAGTTACCACTAGAATTCATACCAGTTCCATGGTGCAGGCTTCTTACTCATACAACAGTAGCAAAGGGCAGTGAAAACCTTGACTTTATTGTGGACTGTTCCAGTCTTAAGAAAGCGGCCTTGCTTTTACGGGCCGAGTTTCTCTGACACATGCCTTGTTTCACTGGATTCCAAGGATCTCTAGAGAGCAGCCTGCTCTGGATTCATACTCCAGAGTCATGTGACTTATGGGCTAAAAGAAGGGGATTCCCAGGGACCCCTGGACAGTGCTCAGGCTTTCCTTTCCAGTCCTTCACTGTACATCCAGCACTTTGTTCCGTTATCCTTGATAACACAATCAAGAGCTCCTCAATCCAAGGCGACCTACCGATCTTTTTTATACCAACATGCAGACTTAGGAAAGGTCTTCCTCCACTGCCATAACCTTTCTTTCCAAAGTGCTCTGTGCTTTTAAAACTTCTTATTGTATTTCTCGAGTCTTGAAGAATTTCAACATGTATACAATGTATTTTTATATTCTCTCTCCCACTTCAAGTTCTCCTGGAAACATCCCACACTATCCCTCCCAACTTAATATTTTTCTCTTTTTTTCTTTATAACCTACTGAGTCAAGTTTGCACTGCCAGTAGGAACACGGGTATGGGGCCATCCACGGAGTACAGGCAACTAGAGCAGAGGCTTTAAAACTGAAAGAACAAAGACCCGACTCTGTGTCCACCAGCAGCCATCAGCTTCCAATAGCTCTCAGCTTGAAATGATGCTGTGGGTTTTTGGCCAGGTTGACAGTTCCAGGTATGAGTTACCTCCTCTTAAGAAGGCCTTAAATCCAATCAGAAAGCTGCTGGTTGCCTTATATATATATATATATATATATATATATATATATATATATATATATATATATATATATATATATATATATTCTATAATCAAAGCTCTTACTACCATATTGAAGCAGAATTTAATAAAAAAAATTGTAAATAGGTCTCTCAGCAACACCTAGGAATTATTGTGCTTCCATGAACAATACTGTGAAGGGGAAAAAAAATTAAAAAAAAACCAGCTCATGACAAACAGCCAGCCTAGCTTTGAAAGTATAAAGTGTTCGGAATTGAATTTTAGGATGAATCATACAATAATTGCACACAATTACTCACAAATGCAAAGGAGTTAGAGTTTTAAAAAAGAGACATCAAAACCAAATGAATACAATTTGTGAATCATGCTCACACCATGTTCTCATATCTACTTTTGTTGTTTCAGTGAAGAGTCAACCCCAGGATGCACGAAAGTGAAATTTTCCATCTGCTCCTTCTTTGTCAGTATCATGGTGACATTTTCAGGAGCACAGTGGTGATGTGCCGCATTCTCATTCCATCGCGTGGGAAGGAACAGTTTGCTTCAGTTAACTGATGAACAATGATGTGTCTGAGATAATCTGAAAGCCTGTAGATGGAGAGTGAGTCAAAGGATCATATTCAGAGATGCCACCCAAGAACCTTGAAGAACAGTGCGTCTCCCGGATCTAAACATGAATGTGTGCATTCATGAAGATCACAGGACAGCTGACCCTTACTCAATATGAACTTTAATAATAGTTGGGCAGTAATTTGCCAATCATGGCACATTTAATGTGTACTAAGCACTGGGTTACAATGATGGGTTAGAAGGCAAAGGAATTCTGCTGGTATGAAGCTTACGAAGCAGCAGGAAAAACAGAGTTTATATTAAAAATTTAAGTGTATCAAGGAGAAAGAGAAACAGTATAGGAAAGAGTGGTCAAGAAACTTGGCTGTCTGGTGCCCATGATTTGATGGTCAGACCTTGGAACAGACCCAGGCTCTTGATAATACACTTGATGTCATTTTCAGTGTTAGCACCAGTCAGAAGGTTAACTCTTTCATTTCTGTTCCCCAGTGACTCTCTAGGAGTCAGGTGGAAGGCCTTTCAACACTGTTAAGTAGAATTCAATAGCAAGAGTCTGACCTGACCAAATGCAGTCTTCCTTTTTTGTGTGTATGTTTCCTAAATTTGTTCACTTTTCCCTCCTTTCATGCAATATTTAAAGAAAAACGCAGCACATTCAGATTTTCCAGAGGAGCTGTAAAGATGATCCCTACAGGGATAACAATGGAGAGCCCGAGACTCAATCAACTGATGTTCAAAACTCTCAGAGGGAGGAGAGGTTTGATCTGAATAGTCTATAAAATGTACTGCAATTTAAGAGATGGTCATCTTAATATTTAAAAGAAATTCCC
>JARWLC010000012.1:43663876-43683876 GCA_033318265.1 Phyllotis vaccarum | reverse complement strand
TCCATGAAATTCAGCACTTAGATCAGTCATCCCTCCACTCAGCCTTTTAATAGTTTGGAGACTGTAGCTGATGGAAACAGCATTCTGATGATGTATTTGAGCATTTTCTTTTCACAGTTCTGTTTGGGCTCAGGTAAGCTCAACCTTAGTGGGAATGAGAGCATTTTTGTTCATGTTAGTTAGAAAATGTTGAAGTAGCTTTATGTTTGCTTCATTATTGCATAAAGTATACAAAATAAATTTTGATTTAAGAAACTGAGTATATTACCTGTACAGATGCTATATGCATGCCTGTGCATGTATGCACATGTATGGACTAGTGAGCACTTAGTTTTTCTACCCTTGACCTCTTCCTTAAAGTGATGGTATTTTGCTATATTGCTGACTGGTCTCAAATTCATAATTGGGTGATCTTCCTGCATTTAGTCTCATAATCATACTGTCCACTTCTACTAAATGAATTCATAATGAACTTGTTGGGGGGGGTCTTCTTTCTCCCGTGTTGTGGAAATACTAGAGGGTGAGCCACAGCACCCACTGAGTTCAACAGTACACAAGAGGTGGTCTTAGAAGGACTGAGATGTCTTCCTTTCCTTACTGTGATCCATCAGGGATGCCCCTTTCCTCCCACTTAATGACAATGACATTAAAACAGCAATGCTTGAATTATGGAAATGGCTCCATCAGTGAGGTGCTTACCTGACTGCAGATTACCATCACCCACAGAAAAGTGTTGACATTTGAGCGTGCACCTGCGGTCTCAGCACTAGAGGTGGAGTCAGGAGGGTCAGAAATTCAAGATCATCGTTAGCTACATAGTGAGTTCAAGGGCAGTCTGGGGAATACATGAGACCCTATTTCAAAAGACTACAAAGAAGGAGGGGAGGGGTGTAAGGGAGGAGGAAGAGAGAAGTAGCAAATGAACAGGTTGTCTGGGTATACTTTATCACTGTTGGTTTTGTTTTTCAGTTATAAGAACTGAAATTAACTCACTGAAATGCCCCAAATTGTGTCTCTAGTACCTAAGTGTTCATGAGCCCCTCACCCCTGCTGTGTTTAACATTAGTTTTTCTATGCTTTAAATTCTCATGGGAATAAAACATAGTAAACTTATTACTTGTGTTAGTTTCCTAGAGCTGCTGTACCTAACCCAAAACAAATGTATTACATCACTAATATAAATTACAGAAGTTCAAAATGAGTCAGTGTACAATTAATATCAGTGTCTGTGTGTTTCAGTGGGACTCTAGACTGTGGGCCTGCAGGTCCAAACCTCGAGGGTAGGTTGGAAAGTCCAGGCCAGAAACATAATACTACAATCCATGATACAACTTGCCTCACCAAAATCTGTTATAGAATCTCTTCCCACTCAAGTACCACCAGCAGGCTCCCTCTCTTCCTGCATTCCACAAAACCTTTGATTGTGTAGTAAGGTGTATGTGTGTGTACACATTTGTGAGCTTTATCTGCTGGTGTACATCCCCACTCCATTCTAATGACAGTTCTCAAAGCTGCTTTACAGGGCTAGAACTGGGATCGAGAAGCAGCTAGTCCTATAGCAACCATTTCCCCAAGAGATTCTCATTCATTGTCTAAACTACTGCAGTCAGTTAGGTTTATAATGAAGAGTTATAATACATATATATTTGGATATAACCAACAGTCTATCATCAAGGTGTTACTTCATCAAAGCCCCGTCTCTGCCTCTTAAATGTTGCTTCCTCGGTTTGTATGGCTACCATTTAACACTAGTGCACTGGGAATTGTGCCTCATAATATGAAGTTTGTGGTGATGCAAAGATCCAGAGCACACAACTCTTAGTATTTTTAAGGTTATCTGTTGAAAGTGGATGACAGACCAAGCTTAAAAAAAATCTTCTCAGCAAATTCTGTAGTAGTCAGTAATGAGATATACTATGCAGATTGTGGGATTGCTTGCTCTCTGTTTCATCTCTGACACCAGCTGAAATGCTGAAAATTTCAGATCCATATATAGAGGTACAGGGATGGGGTCAGCAGTATGGCACAATGGGAGGGACATAAGAATCCTCAAGGAGTTCTTTCATATTGGTGGACCCATGAAAGAATCTCTAGCCATACCTTGAAAGTCTCCCTATTCAAAGTGGCTCCTGGCACAATGACTCACCTCCAGAATGGAAGAGAAATCTTCTAACTACACTTCTGACAGAAGTCTTTGTCCCCAATATTCTCCTCTTTAATGAACAGAAATAGATTGGATTTACAAATCTACAAAGCTACAGCTGTGCTTGAGGACAACTCTTCAAGTTTCCTTGAACGACCATCCCAACAGAGAGATCTACAAACTTACACCCTCACCTAAGGCTTCACAAACGTTGTGGAAGTGGCAGTAGACAGACTTTAAGAACCCAAAGATCAGAAAGTTCTCTATGATATTGTATCTTCTAGGAATGTCAGAAATTGTATCGACAAAGTCTCATCAACATGACTGCCTAAACATGAACTGAACAAGGATAATGACAGTAGACATTTTTATACATTTTTATAAAACTCAGCTACTCTGTCACATTTTTGAATTCTTCTTTTTATAATTATTTAGTATGTGTATATGTGTAGGGGTAAATGCATGCCATGAATAGCATGTAGAGGTTGAGGTTGGAGAACAACCGTTAGGATTCAATTCTCTTGTTCACCTTGTGGACCTTCGGCATAAAACTCAGGAAGTTAAGCCTAATGGCAGGCACCCTTACATGATAGAATACTTGCTTGCCAATTTCCTATACTTTAAAAATAGAAAAATACTTTCTGAAATTTTAAGATTTGCCAAAATCACAACTCTATTGTAATATTTAACAGTCTATTAAAGACATCCAGTAGATTCTAGGTACCATAGAAATTTGATGTATATCATCATTAATTAAAAATTACTTATTAACCTTATATCTTCATTTGTTTTACCACCAAAGGTAATCCTGCCTAATAGATTTATGCATTAAGTATGATATTATGATATTTCTCTGTGATTCAAAGACATATGAAAATAGTAATATTTTTGAATAGCTCATCTTTCAATAGTAAAATTCTAAGGCTAAAAAGATATTTCTACATGACAAATTTTGTTAAAGTACAAAACAGATTTGATCAAAGTTCCATGTGCATTGTCCCTCAGTGCTCATTTTTCATGTTAGTTTATACTGAGTTTGGTTTCAATGACTTCTCAATACATAAACCAATTAGTTCCTGTAGTAGTGTGGTTTCTTAGTCCTGGGCAGCCAGAGGCCCAGATCCACAGGCCTGCCATGCCAGACTCCTTAGCCACCCACCGCTGTTGCTCAGGCCTCCAGAAATGACTCAGCTGCTTATATTAAGTTCATGCTGTTTGGCCTATGGCTCAGGCACATTGCTAGCTTGCTCTCTCATCTTAACTCAACCCATTTCCATTAATCTGTCTGCCATGTGGCCCGTGGCTCACCTGTGTTCCTTACATGTTGTTCCTTTGGGCTTCTGGCTCGGTCTGACTTCGCCCTGCTTCTCCTACCTATGCTCTGACTTCTCCTACTTTTTCTATGGTGCCTGTCATGGGCTAAAACAGCTCCTTTATTTAAAGATTGATATTCACAGCATACAGAAAGACATTCCCACATCAAGTTCCTTTTCCAATTCCATAAAAATCAAAGGATTAGAAACTGTTTCTATGTAAAAGGTTTTTAAAAGTCATTTGCTAGACCTTTTCTACACAGACACTAGAAACTGACATTTTACTGAAAAAAAATTATTCTGAAGAGTAACTTTTGAATGGATGATAGATGAATTTCTAGGTCTAGAAAGTACAATGCTTTGTAATGCGTGGCTGTAGGACATTTTACTACTGCAACCGGTACCCAGATCAACAAGAATCAGAATGTTATCAGCACCACACAAGTTCCATGCATCTTCCCTATCTTCCTCTCCCCATCTCCCCATTTCTCCCATTTTTGTAATTAAGAATCTTATAGTGCAATTCCTTTTTAGTACTATTTTATTGAGATTGCAATCAGATGAGTAATTTTATAGCATCACAGACTGATATAGAGTGTTTGCTCTTGGTTAGTCTATGGTTTCTTGGCATCCCACTAGTTTGCCAGCTTGGGTCTCTCAGAAGTGGTGCTATCAACCATTCTGGTACATGCATGTTGGTACATTTATGAGTATATTTGTGTGGTAAATACCTAGAATTTCTAGGGATCACAGGCAATTCAATAGCATAGCTTTAGCTTGTATTACCAAATAGTTTTCTAAAAGAGTTGCACTGATTTATATATCTATCAACAGTAATGAGATTTATTGATGCCACATGTATTTGTCCACACTTATTTGTTTTCTTTTAATCCGATTATTTTTTAAAGAATTTATATTCTGCCATGTTAGCTTTTATTTGTACCAAGTGCCCACATGGCAACTCCTGGAAACTGACACTTATTTCAGACTAATGATCATTACTTAAAATGCTTACTGGGCATTTGAAATCCTCCTTCTCTGAAATGTTCATTTCTTTTTTGCCCATTTTTTTTCTAATGTTTTGTCTTGGTTTTAAATAAGAGTTTTGGCCAATGAACTTGCAACATAAGAGCAGGAAGTTTGAAGCTTCTGGAGTAAAATATAGAGGAAACACCTCATAGGCACAGGCAATGGCATTCTGAAAAGGATGGCAGTCTCTCAGGAAATCACGCCAGCAACTGGCAAATGCTCTTACAGGGGACCTACATAGTAACTCCTATCCAGGGGGATCTGACACAGTTTTCTAACTTCTGTAGGCACCAGGCACATGAGAATACACACATTCATATAGGCAAAATACATAAAGACTAAAATGAAACTGTAGAAAAGAAACAATAAATGTAGGTGATTATATAGACTAAAAGAATAGTTATATAATACTAGTGAGTAGGTAAACTAACCTAAGGAAATCAGTATGGATAATCGCCAAACACACAAAAACAGAGTGACTATATGACTAGCCACACCATTCCTGAGCATTTATACAAAGTACTCCGTGACAGCATATCAAGGGGATATTTGCACGTCAATGGCTACTGCATTACTGTTCATTATCCTAAGTTTTGGAACCAACACAGGTATCAGTCAATAAAGACTTGGATAAAGAAGAGTCTGTATGAGGATGGGGACAGGGATTATGAGGAAAATTCCCACAGTGATGACTAGCTGGAGCTCTGGGGGGTTCATTGAATCAAGAATAGCCACTGGAGATCCACCAAGGAAAGGAGCTAGGCCCTCCAAGGATAGGCAGCTGTCGATTGGCATGAGCAGCGTGTGGAGCCTCGAGTGATGGGATCAGACTGTGTGCCTGTGCATGGGCTGGCACCTTGGAACCCATTCCCTGCAGAGGAACACCTAACCCAGACTTGACTTTGGATGAATAAATCGGACTTGCCTGGAATAGATGTGCCATGCTGAGATGACCCACCTTGGGACTTCTTGCACTTTTTGGGGAGGGTGTAGGGAGATTATGTTCTATTGTAAATAATTGTTCCTGCCTATAAGTTTAATAAAAAGTGCTGATTGGCCAAAGGCAGACAGGAAGTGTGGGCATTGCTACCAGACTAAGAAAACTCTGGGAACAGGAAGAACAGAGCAGAATGCCTGAGAGAAGCCAGAAGAACCAGAGGACAACTATGCTGCTCTAAGAAAAGGAACCAAGCCACATGGCTGAACAGGATAAGAATTATGGATTAGATTAAGGGTAAAAAGTTAGCAAGTTATATGCCTGGGCCTTAGGCCGATCAGCCTAAAACTATTGTAAACATCTGTGTGTCTCTGCGGGTCTGTGGGTCTGTGGGTCTAAACCTTGAGGTAAGGCCCAAAAGTCCAGACCAGAAACCTCATACTACAGGAGGGGATGGATGGATGGAGAGGGGGGAGGCTGAAGGCTGACTGGGAGGGATTGGGAGGAGGGAAGGGAGAGGGAGCAGGGGAATATGTAGATAAAAATGGCATTTAAAATATATATATATATATATATATGAAATAAGAAAGAAAACATCACACCACACACACACACACACACACACACACACACACACACACACACACACACAATTGTCTTTTTTCAGCCACAAAGAACAAAGTTATGTTATTTGCAAAAAAGAAAATGGTTCTAACTAGAGGCAAATCAGCCAAATTTAGTTCAGAAAGACAAGTATCACATTCTTTCTTATTTGTGGATCCCATCTACATAACATGCATGTATATAGGACATGAAAATAGAAGTGAAATATCATGGCACACAAAGGAGGCTGATGGGAAGGAGGGAAGGATAAAGGGAACCTAGAGAGTGGTACAGTCAGGAATATGCTCAGAATACTTAGATGTTTGTCTGAATATGTCCTCTGGAAGTCTAGTGCAATGCACAATGAAAGTATACCAATCAAAATATTTAAAACATTTAAATGTACTTTTGGAAATATATTATGAAATGTTATATTTTAATTTGTAGCTTGCTTTGTCATACTGGATAATATCTTTTTATCAACAGTATTCTGAATTTTAATATACTTCAATTTATCTTTTTTATTTTACAGTCTGTGCTTTTTGTACCCTATTAAGAAATCACTGCACATTCTGGGCCATGGAAAAATTGTCCTAGATAGTTTTATTACCTCTGTTAAACATAACTTATGCAAGGTTATTGTTTTAGACTGGGCCCTGGAACTCCATAGCAACAGACAGAACAATGTCTAATGGAGTTGCTTGCAGGATATCATATAATCAAAGTGAACTTCAAAATTGGTCAGATCTCTTTCTTTCTTTCTTTCCTTCCTTTTTTATTTCCTCTTTCTCTCCTCCCTCCTTCCTTCCCTCCGTCTTTCTTCTCTTCCCCTCACTCCTTCCTTCTCTCTCTTTCTTTATTTCCTTTTTCCTCTCCCCTTCCATCCCTACCTCCTTCCTGCACCCTCTATGTTTCTTCCTTTCTCCTTTCCCTCCTCTCTCTCACTTCCTTGTCATTCCTTCCTTCCTTCCTTCCTTCCTTCCTTCCTTCCTTCCTTCCCTCCCTCCCTCCCTCCCTCCCTCCCTCCCTCCCTCCTTCCCTCCTTCCTTCCTTCCTTTTTTTCTTTCTCTCCTGCCAGGGAGATTCTCAGTGACATATCAGAAGTTACATTGCCCTCCAAAGCTGGAATGTTGAAGAAGTCTCTTCTTCTGTAACCCTATGATAAAAGGAACTTTTAAACCACCAACCTGAAACCCCACTCCATCATTCAAATTTGTCAGACATTTATATTACTACAACGGACACTCCCTGACTAACTGCTCACAAATACAAATTGTTGAAAGTCTTTAAATGCCTTTTTGATATATAATTTTATTTCTACTGCTTAAATCTTCAGTTCATAAGAAATAAATGGCTGAGCGCAGTGTGTAAGATATAGTCAAAATATAACTTTCCACCAAAGTGGATATTCAAGTGTAATAATACTTATTTAGTTTATAGTTATGTACATGGGAGACAAACTACAATAAAAGAAAAAAAGCAAGTGAGGCAAACCTCATAGTAGCCACATTCTCATAAAAAATGATTTAAGAAAACAAGTGAATATGAGTATATATTACTACTGTTCTAAACATAGACCTCTAGATATTGTTATAGTCTAAATGCCTCTGAAATACTTAAGATATTTCCTAGTCTAAAAATACCCTTTTCCGCATCATTTAGGAAAATTTTGAGGACCTTCTGGGACTTTGATGTTTGAAAGCTACTGTACTGGAATAAAGTCAGGATGGGGGAGGTTCAGAACTCCTAAGAGAGCAAATAGGACCTGTGTTGCACTTGCATGCGCTTTACCATCCTGAGGGCATCTGGGCCCCAGAGTGATGGGCTAATGATGTTGAAAAGTACATTTCACAAAAAATGAAGTGGATTTTTTTCCCTGAACTACAGCCTGCAATTACTTTTCCAGTGACTGCCCAGACTTTTAAACAGTGATTACAAAATCAACCTGATACTATTTTTTTTTATCAGTGTAGTTTTTTCTTCATCAAAGTTCATTCAACTGAAGATTTTAAATGTATTTCTAGGATTTTTAATGTGACTGAAAGTTAGTCCCCAAAGCAGTGAGGCCCCAACACAGATTGTCCAGGGTCACATCCTGGGTTCATGCTCAGTTTGTAATTAGAAACCAGATTTGACAGCTTCCAACATGAAGTTTCTGTTGAAGAAGCACCCGGCACATCAGCGATTTTATCCTGTGCCTTGTCACATGGTCAAAGAATTGGTCTGTGAGCATGTGCCTGTGTGAATTTTCCAGAGGCCACACGAATGAATGTGGATGCAGAGGAGAAAAGTGGCTGTCACCTGACACATGTTAGGTTAGTGCCTTTCTTCCCTGAGGCACAGCTTACCTCCTCACAGAAAGTAGAAGTGAGCAGATGTGGTTTACTAGTGAGTTTTAGGGTCTTTCAGAGGGCTGTGGATGAATTTGATGCTATTTTCATGAACTGTGCTGGGGAAAGACATTGGGGTGGAGAGTGGAAGGTGATTTTTAACTTCTTGGCTTTGTCAGGAAAATATTCCTTCTTCATTCAGACTTTGAGTTCTGAAGGTTAAGAAATGTTAGAGACAAGATAAATAGCTTTTAGAGGACACAACTACTACAAAGATGCCCTTGAAACTAAAACCAAAATAAAGACAGTAAATCTTTTAGAACACTGTTATCTTCATGAAGGGATTGAGAACACAGTGTAGAGATTTTATTATGTGCCCACACTGAGTTTTTCCTTAGTAATACTTTACATGGCATGACATACTTATTACAGACAGGTGACGCATATTGATTGGTCATTATTAATGAAGGCCTAGTGTTTACTACAGTATTTACATGTTTCCCCCAGTATCCATTGTAAAATGGTCCCAGGAGTCCTTCCAGAGCCCTCATGATCATCTCTTAGGTCCTTCTAGCTCTCACAGTATCTCAGCACAGCCTGTTTTTTTTTTTTTTTTTTTTTTTTTAATGGTTTTGAGAATCAAGTATTTTGGAAAGTATTCTAAAGTGAAATTTTGATTTTTTTTCTTATGACTATACTGAAGCCATGTGTTTTTAAAAGAAAGGCCATATAAACAAGTTATCATACTCATCATGTGATATTCATAGGCATGCCGTCATGTGACCTGGATGGTGTTAACTCATTTATATGGTGATCAGTATTTGTCAGTTTCTTCACAGCTACTAACTAAACCAGATTAAGACTTCTGCAGACCTTAATGTATTGAAAAGACTGTAAGTCATACAGTCTTCTCATATGTGTGTCTGTGTATACATTACACACACATATATTATATATTTACATAATACATGTGATATATTGTGCATATATATATTTACCAAATTTAAAAGTAAGGTTTACTTTTTTTAATGATGACCATGTGTTTTATTCTCACAACAATTTGGAAGTTAGAAAAGGTTTTCCAAAGTTATTTTGTTGTTTTCCTTTATTATCATCCTAACGACATGCCTACCTGTCCCCAAAGTGACCAACACAAGGCCCTTGGGAGCTGCATCTCACTCTTCATCCTACTAATACGTTCTTACCTCCTCTCCTGCCCCCTCTCTGTCAGGAAAGGGGGCAATAAGTACTCCTCACAATGAAACAAAATGAGTCGAATTATCTCAAAATATTTATTTAGCTCTGAGTGTCTTAAAGCAATTGAAGAGTTATATTAGAGAAATGAAGGGTATACAAAGATTAGTAGGCAATTCTTGCCCCCCAAGGAATATCCACTTCATAGAAAGCTCTAAACCCAAATCAAATGCAGGAATTAGTGCTCCAAGATGCTGCCTTGTGGCAGTGAGGTGTGTGTGGGAGTTAGCAGCATTCTAGAAGCTTTAGAAATCCAATTCCTATCGTCTATGTTTGTGACCTTGTTTAACTGGGGCCTGGATTTGAAGGTATGTCAGACACTTGTTGAGTTCTGTCCATGTGGAGACCATGCTGGGGCCTTATGAGCTCAAGACATGTGACTGAAGTCACTCCAGCCAGTATAAATTGGGCTATGACTGTCATATTCATCGCCTGGCTTTAGGTTTGCCCTGACTTCTATGTTGGGCTACTGCAACTCACTTGGTCAATTACAGTTTTCTTATATGAGGTTCATATAAAATCCTTGGCCACTATGGACTTCTGAGTTAAAAAAAAAAAAAAAGAACACATTTCCCAATGGCCCCTAAAGTACTCTGCTTTCATGTGTGTGGGGAGGGAGGTTACTCCAGAGAAGCAGCTAAAATACAGCATGGGGTACAGTGGATTTTCTAAGGTTGACTCTCGAGCAAGCTAAGATTGACTGCTTAGTGAGCTCCAGGGTTAGCTGAAGTTTAACGTCCATCTCTAACTCTTGTAAAAGAAAGTGCCAGGAGACCAAATTCCTTTTTACTCTTGACTATTTATGGCAAGAGGAGATGTGTGCATAAGATTTCCTAAAAAAAATCTATTATTGAGTGAGTGGCAACACAGTCAGGGCCATTGTGGAGTCTAATTTCTTCAGTAATTCTCCCACTTAAGCCCATACGTTGCATTATTTATACCAGGCATTAAAATAATTTCCTATTGGACAAGACCTTCAATGTGTTCCTTTTTAATAATGCCAGGTAACCAGCCCTAATTTACAAAACATTAAATAGGAAAACAGATTAACCTGAACATTATATTACAACCAGCAACTATATTGAGCATATTGAACATTTGGTGGGAAAGAGAGACAAAACACTTTTGAAAGTCAAAGTTGAAGTTTATAGGGTTAAAATGAAGTGGTAAGCATGAGAGTTTTTGTTCACTCAAGGTTCATCAGTTTCTATAAATGTCACCATACCTGTTTGCCACCTGATCATTATTTCTCTGTTGGAAAACAGGAGTCTCTCCATGTGTTCCTTTAAGAAAAGCAGTTAATTTATTTAAAGTCCTGCGTGTCTATGCAGTGAGTTGCTTCACAAGCATTCTGACAGCTATTCTTCACCTTCTTTCTTGCTAACAAAATCCCCATTTTGTTTAGAATAATAAAGACGGATTTCAGATAAATTTATGATGGTCATGAGCTTCCTGTCCCTTCCGCCATCTTTCTTACAGAATTCAAGGTACTGTGGGTTCCTTATAGATACTGCATGGAGGATTCTGGTTAAAAATAAAATCTGGAGATCTTCAGTTTCTGGAGAAGATTTTCTTTCCGGATAACATGGCAGTTTTATCTCTGATATCCATCTTACCTGCTCTTCCCTGCTTTGAATAAACATGATGCCAGATGCTATGGCCTTCATCCTCTGATTATGAAACAATAACACAAATGAAGCAGAAGAATAAAAGGAATAACTTTCATGCAAGTATTGTTGCATCCTCTATACTACCTGTCCTCGGATTTTCTCTTAAATATTCCTCTTTAAATTTTAGGTGCTTGCTTATTTGGGGATTTCATCATCTCTCAAATTATGATTAGGAAAGATAGCAGAACATTCCTTCAACCATAGAAGCTAAGGGGGAAGATGAAGAGACTGGGAGCAGATGTGTCTAAGCAGAACTCTGAATGGGCTTACTGTTACTTACTGGCTGTGGTGCACAGACACTTAAAAAGGTATTTCAAGGAACATGGGACTATTTATGCTTTTGTTGCCATGGAGATCAATTTGCATGGAAAGCACATTGGCAATCTGAAGTTGAAAATGATCCAGAAGAGTTTAGTTCAATTTGGATATTAGACATTACCAATTTTTAAATTTTTAAAGTGTATATGGAAGTAATATAAGATGGTCATGCGTAATGCATTTATGTATTATAAATGTGTGTAATGTGAGAACATTTTTCATAGCTATTTGATGGCAAGTTTCTTTCCTTGGGAACATAGCAGAATGATTGCTCTTGCAGCTGATGCTCTATCCGTCCCCACACGGTGGGGTGTGTTATATAATATTGTACTTGATTAAGCTATTTCTAGTTATAAATCCTTTGGAGCAGAGATAATTCTCTCCAAACTCTGATTCTTCAAGCTGTCAATGCAAATGTGTCAATCATTCTGACTTCTTAGTGTGAGCTTTTAGTGATTTGGTGTTGAAAACTACCTTTAAATAATGACTTACATGTATTATTTACTACCTTATAAAACACACACACACACGTACCTCTAAGTAACTTTCCCAACTTCTGTTCATATTCCATTTACAAAATGCAGAGGGCTCTTGGATTTAGTTTTCTGATGATTAACTTTATGTGACAATCTGATTGGCCTATGGTGGATACTTAGCTAGCTGATAAAATATTGTTTATGAGTGGGGTGATGATGGTAGTTTTGGAGAAGCTGAGTAAAGAAAATTGACACTAACAATGTAGGTGGGCATCTTTTGGTGTCCAAGTCTCAAGAGGCAGACACAAATGGATTTTCTCTCTCTCTCCCTCTCTCTCTCAAGTTGAGGCATCAGTCTACTTCTCCCATTGGACTTCTGCTTTCTGACAGACATAGACTTACATAGCAACATACTATTGGATTGCTATACATAAAGCCTTGAAAGCTATTGGTTTCTATTGGTCTTGGCTGAAAGTCCTGGATTTCTTTGGCCTCCAGAATGAAGGAGGTATGGGACGTCTCACTTGAGCCAATCCATCAGAATAAGTCTCTTTCTGGACAGCTATGTATATTCTATTGGTTCTTCTGTTGTTAAGAGCCCTGGATAAAATGAGCTCCTGACTGGATTTTATGATGTGAGTAAACCAATCCTCTACCAGAATGAAGGCTAGGTAATTTACTAGATGTGTTCCTCATGTGGAAAATAATAACATGTCCCCAGTTTTCATCTATCAAAAAGCTTTTCTTACTCAGAAAGACTTGTCAAGGTTTTTGTTTTTGATTATTTATTGGTCATTACTCTTTGTAACTTTTGTCTATAATTATTGTTCTTCTCCATAACTGTTTGGAGCTAATTCTACCAGAGTACAGACATCTCTATTTAGATATACACTTTTTGGTGTCCAAAAGAATGCTCTTTGAGGAGCACTCACTAATCTTCACCTTAAGAAAGCACTTTTTACTCAGCTTTGTGAAAGTATTTATTCCATCATAATTTTTTTTTCATTATCTGATACTTACTTTTCTTTCCTTATAGGCTTAACCCCAATGATGTCTATCCATGGGTATTACATTCAGATGGGGGTACATACACACACCTAATTTCATATATTGTGTAGACTGTTGTCACACACCACTTACTCTATCCTCAAAATGTCACTCGGACTTGACATGCTTTAATGCTTTACTCATACCTGTCAACACTGTAGTCTCCACACTGATAAGCTATTTTTGAGTCTGCTTTGTCACCCTCCAAAGCCTAGGCATTTCAAATCATCATTTTTCATTTTTTGCTTTCATCATATTTGTGGAAGAATGGACAAGTGTGGACATATGTGTGGTGAGCCCTTCATCACAGAAACACTCCTCCCCTGCCTTTGCAGCATCTATGGTCTCATGAGAACTGAGGTAGTGTGTAAAAGCTGCTTGGGCTGAGTAAAAAGCCATTTCCATGACTGGACAGTTTTTCTTTGAAACCAATCCTAGCAGCCTTTGGTGTAGACGATGAATATGCACATAGGATGCTAGCCTTGGAGTTTTGATTTTTTGAATTCTCATCTTGCTGTTTACATTTGGCTCACTGTCTGCAACTTAAAGTCACATAGCCTCTGCTCACCATCAAAATGTGATGACTGAAAAACACATAAAGGTCATAATAATAATTCAATGAGAAGCCACTTACAAAGTTCAAAGACAGTATCTGACACATTATAGGCCCCTAGAATTTCTGCAGGAGCAAACAGAGAGGTCCAATAAAGGGCTGACTGTGGTGGTATATTATATATTTAATAAAACAAGTCTGAAATATCAAAGAACAGATCCACCCATAGTCAAGCCAGGAGGGTCATAGAATAGTAACTCATGCCTTTAATCCCAGCATGGAAAAGACCAGTAGTGGTGATCTATGCTTTTAATCCTATAACTCCAGAGAGAGAGAGAGAGAGATCTTTCTCTATTTCTGTGAGTTCAAGGCCTAACTACCAAAGAACTCAAATCTTTAATCTTAACTCAGAATATGATGCAGAATTGAATCTGGAAGTGAATTAATTGGGTGAAGAAGGTATTTAAGGCAGGTGTAGGAAAACAGAGATTTGTAGGGGGATTATGTTGTTCCATTGTAAATAATTGTCCCCTCCCCCACTGTTTTAATAAAAAGCGCTGATTGGCCAAAGGCAGACAGGAAGTGTGGGTGGGGCTACCAGACTAAGAAGACTCTGGGAACAGGAAGAGCAGAGCAGAATGCCAGAGAGAAGCCAGAAGAAGCAGAAGACAACTATGCTGCTCTGAGGAAAGGTACCGAGCCACATGGCTAAACAGGATAAAAGTCATGGGTTAGATTAAGGGTAAAGAGTTAGCAAGTTATATGCTTGGGCCTTAGGCCGATCAGCCTAAAACTATTGTAAGTGTCTGTGTATCTCTGAGGGTTTGTGGTCTGTGGGCCTAAACCATGGCTAGGCCCAAAAGTCTGGGCCAGACCTTTTACTACAGAGATTTATTTTGTAGAAGCGACAAGTCAGGCTGAGGACTTTGGAAGATAGCTGGGTGAGAATTGGCTGTGATTTGTTTCTCTGATATTCCTGACTGGTTTTATTAAATATAATTTATCACCACAGATGTCTTAAAGTCAGGGTTCATGTGTCTTTAGACAAGAGACTGGAGAGGACATAGGAGCAGCATTTCTCATGAGCATACTCTTCCCATCCCTAAAGTGTGATGTGGGTTTGAGAAGGACTTGGTGCTAGAGTCCAATGAATAAAGCAAAGCTATTATTCCCTTCTAAACTACCGACAGCTGCTGTCATGATTATGCGATCAGCCTTGTCATTTAAAGATGATTGGATACCACACACAAGATCATCTGGGCACTGAAAAGTGCTTTGCAGTTTTTCTGGAGAACAGTTGTGGCCTCTGTTTATAGGGCTCACCATAAGTGTTTGTACTCTGCCTCATAGGCTATAAAATGAGCCAACTCATCCTGTTCCTTTGGTGGCACTTCAGATTGTATCTGTAAATCTACCTTTTCCAATTGAACAGCTGCATCATCTACCTAGACATTACTGAGCTATTTGATGCCATAGCCTGCCCCCTCCCTCCCTGCCTCCCTGCCCCCTCCCTCCCTGCCTCCCTGCCCCCTCCCTCCCTGCCTCCCTGCCTCTCTGCCCCCTCCCTCCCTGCCTCCCTGCCTCCCTGCCCCCTCCCTCCCTGCCTGCCTCCCTCCCTGCCTCCCTGCCTCCCTGCCCCCTTCCTCCCTGCCTCCCTGCCCCCTCCCTCCCTGCCTCCCTGCCTCCCTGCCTCCCTGCCTCCCTGCCTCCTCCCTCCCTCCCTCCCTCCCTGCCTCCCTGCCTCCCTGCCTCCTCCCTCCCTGCCTCCCTCCCTCCCTCCCTCCCTGCCTCCCTGCCCCCTCCCTCCCTGCCTCCCTGCCTCCCTCCCTCCCTGCCTCCCTCCCTCCCTCCCTCCCTCCCTCCCTCCCTGCCTCCCTGCCTCCCTGCCTCCCTGCCTCCCTGACTCCCTCCCTCCCTCCCTCCCTGCCTCCCTGCCTCCCTCCCTGCCTCCCTCCCTCCCTGCCTCCCTCCCTGCCTCCCTCCCTCCCTGCCTCCCTGCCTCCCTGCCTCCCTCCCTCCCTGCCTCCCTGCCTCCCTGCCTCCCTGCCTCCCTCCCTAATACTCTCTTTCTCTCCCTCTCTTCTATATCTCTATTTCTGGGTCCCTACAATCCTGTGCTATTGTTGAAAACCCCCAAGTCCTTATTGAATATGGAAAAAAACAAGACTGTGTTTGTAAGCCAGACCGCAGCTTCCTCCTGCATCACTTCGGTTCTAGAAGACTGGTCTCGTCCCTCTGTCTGCAGATGAAGATAAATATTAAATAATGCCTTTTAAATCTAGCCAGACACTGCATCAGAAGCATTTCAGTGCTCTCTTTCCACTCCACACTTTGGAGCCAGTTACATCTTTCAGCTTCCTCTGCTTTGAATTGTTATTGGGCATCTTCTGGCTGAGAAGGCACAGTTTACAGTGTAGGATAGTGTGGGAGGGCTCAGTGCGACACCGCTCCTTTCTGCTGTGCTCAGGGAGCAGGGATAAATTAGACAATGGTCTGTTCGACCCCAGATATACCTCCGTGTGTGAGTCCTTCAGCGGGAGCAGTTGCCATCTGAGCACACCATACCTCTCTATACTAACCGCCCTTCTCAGAGCAGAATTAGAGAGCAGAAACACAGAACTCCTGAAAATGCCATCAGTCAGTGACTAGCAGGGAGCCAGCCCTGCTGCAGAGCCTTCATTAAGAGCTTCTCCACGACCAGCGGATGGAAGAGACGGTTGAACAGGGCCTTCTAATTAGTGCTTGCTCTCATATGCATCAGCTGACTAGTGTTGAACTTGGGGCATGATAGGGTCAGGTGTCAGAACTGAGTGGAAAATCCCAAAGTAGCAGCCTTATTTAATTCCTTCTTCTGTAGACAACCACAGCCCTACAGCTGTGCAACCCTCTGTGGTACAGGTCTTTCTTGTACTTTTGCTCCGATCACTAAACTCTAGCTCATTGGCCAATTGACAAGGAATTTTTTTTTTCTTTCTGATTCTCTGTAACGATCCTCAAAGGTCAAATTAAAAAGCTTGTTCAATTCTTGAGGCCAAGTAGGAAACCCCTGATTTCTAAGAATGAAGGACATTTCCCACTTTTCAAAACTGGATGAGAAAACCTGGGTGGTTTCCAGAGTTCCTTTTCCTAGACTTCAAGGATGAAATAGTGAAAACTCTCATTAACCCTGGTGGCTGGAAGGAGAGAGAGACTGTTAATCTCTCTGACAATTCTCAAAACCACCATCTTTCTAGGTTTTGAGTAATATTTCATATTGCTCAGGCTGGTCTTGAACCCAGCACCTTGAGTGTAGCTGAAGATGACCTTGAACTCCTGACCTTCCTGCCTTGATGTGCTGGGGCTATTGGCATGTGCTGCTCTACTGTCCCAGCCTTGTTTCTGAGTCTCTACTGGAGTTCCTTCCCTGATGAGAGATTGTGGAGAGCTGGCACCCAGCTTGTGGAGAAGACAGAACATGCCAGGTTGACTGTGACTGGAGAGTAGAAAGTAGATAAAGAAACAAAAATGAATTAAATATCCACTCCTGTGTGGTCAGTGGGTTGTACAGTTTTGAGCACTTTTCTTTTTATCTTTTTGTTATCAGTACAGAAGGACAATTTACCCTGTAAGCCAGGTTTTTTTAAAAAAAATCATTTTCTTGTAAATCACAACCAGACAAGAACTTGAATGAGACATTAGAAGCAGAAACTGACTTGCTGAGAAGTCAATGGGGCTTCCCCCAAACTCATTTGAGTAGATTTTTTCAGAGAAGAAGAAAATTTCCAATTCCGGACAGACTATCTGGTTTTCAAATCTTTTCCATAATCCTCCAAATTTTGAATCTGAAGACCAGCTGCTCCTCTCATTATGACAGGCTTTGTCTTGTGCCCTGGGAAATCAAGGTTTTGTTCCAACCTGGATATAGATAAGGGCCACTAACCAGACACAAATGCCTAGGCAGGTTTGGGGGGGGGGCGGAGTTGGTAGCCTGAGAGAGCAAGCCATCTGTACATCTTAGACAGATGCTGCAGGAGAGGTGACTGGGGATGATGAGCAAAGAGCTGTTGACTCCAACAGCTTTCTGATGTGTGCAGTGGTCCCATGGTGGATTTATACAGTTGGTGCACGAGTGAAAGGGGGAATATTATAGGTTTTTACAGTGACTAGTTTAGAATTTAAAAGCTCTCTTAGCCCTATCTCTGCCACTGAGTATGTAGCCCAAGGCATTTCCCTCTTATTTCATAAGCAAATAGATTAAGTCCTTTTCTGCAGCATGCTTTTGGTAGTTTAAACATCTGATGGTATTTGAAACTTCATGATAAAATGAAAATAACAGATATTTTGGAGCAGAAGACACCTTCCAGTTGTACGTTCTATGGCCCGGTGATGTTCCTTAGTTTCTTATTCATAAAATGAAGAGAACAGTGGCTAGAAAGTTGTTGTAAACTGAGAGCCAGTATCATAAACACTTGGCAAAGTTCCAGGATATGAATTATTTTAACCACAAAGACAACTGTATTCCATGGTGCCATGGCCTAGTCTGCCATAGACACATGTTGCAGGGTGTCTTAGAACTTCTATTGCTGTGAAGAGACACTATGACTAAGGCAACTCATAAAAGAAAACATTTAATTGAGGGCTGGCTTACAGCTCAGAGGTTTAGTTCCTTGTCATGGTGGCAGCATGCAGGCAGACACGGTGCAGGAGAAGGAGCTGAGAGTTCGACATCCAGATCCAAAGGCAGCAGAAAAAGAGCATGACACTGGGTCTGGCTTGAACACCTGGAGCCTCAAAGCTGCCTCCAGTGGCACACTTCTTTCAACGAGACTACACTTGCTCCAACAAGGCTATACCTCCAAATAGTGCCACATACCCCCATGAGTTCATGGGGGCCATTTCTATCCAAACCATCACACAGGGTGAAGTTCTAAGATGATTTCTGTCTCTGATGATGAATATACTGGTGTCTATGTTAGTAAGAATGAAATGACTCAAACCTTTGGCTCTGTCTCTGAATAGAAAGTGATGTTGTCACAGGCTTGGAAACACTGTGGGAAGTTCTGGCCTATTGCACAATATGCCTCATCTCAACTCTGTGGCCTAGAGAATGTCCCTCAGTCCTCTTGGCTCTGGTAGCAGGTTCTGCTAGTGAAGGAGAATGTGGCAAAATGTGACTGGTTGCTTCACTCCCATCTGGGAAGTGAAAAGCCTCGTCAGCTTAAAGGGATTGCTCCTCCTATTACTTTTAAAAGCTCATGTTGAGAAGTGAGAGATAAATATTAGACAGAGGCTCTCCAAGGACTTTCACTTAAGTTCATCACCAGTGTTATGGCCAATTTAGGTACCCGTAGGAACGGGGATTATATTCTGAAGAAATAAATCCATATATTATTTCATTTTTCATCAACAAACTCCTCTTATTTATAGGAAAGTTGGACTTTGATATGTTAGATGCTTGAGAATCACCTGGACAAAGATAAATTTTTGAAAGCTGTTGGACCTGTGTGAGCCTGAGACCACTTCACAGCTATAAATTTGATACTGTATTCACCCAAGAGCCAGCAACTGTTGATCCTAGCCTTGATGGGAATTCTGTCCTCTAGAGGGCACTAGTGCACTGGATTTGAAGAACACAGAGCCTCCTAAAGAGCTCAGGTGGAGCCAAATGCCTGCTTGTACTTGAGTGAAAGACAAGAGAGGGAAGTAAATTACCCTAAGTTAGTCTCTTAAGAAGTATCAAATCTTGTCTAGAATACTGAATAAGGTATTTTCAAGTTGATCCACCCCACCTCCCCAGCCCACCCTGGTTTATCTTGGCTTTCTTATGCACCAAAACAGCTGTTCCTTATTTTTCCTTTTGTATTTTTGTTTGGTTTAGTTTGGAGATTTTGTATTTTGTGTCCTAGGTTGGCTATGAAGTCCCTATGTTGTTCAGAATAACCATTGATTCCCGATCTTTCCTCCACCTCCCAAATGTTGGGATTGTAGGCAGGTACTATCTCACCCAGCTAAGAAGTTCTTACAATGATTAAGCATCTTTTAGCTGAGAGTTTAGCAGTGAAAGGAAGTTACCTGAGTATACCCTTGATCAGCTCAAGCCTGGAAGCAGGGAATAGGGTTCTTTAATTCTTTATCCAGCTCCTGGGTTGCCTAACACTGGCAGATGGATATTCTGCAGGTACATCAGAAACTACACACAAAGGGATCCTGTTGGGTGTCAAAACATAAGAACTGTCAATCACGAGCCATGGGATTGGCAGCCTGGAAATGGTACAAGGCTTTTCTTCTGCGGTATGACTTCAGTTATCCCAGGGCAAGAAGCTCTTTATTTGCCTTGGAGAGAAATCG